>VWZK01012769.1:63720-133722 GCA_013396935.1 Baryphthengus martii
TAAACAGAAGATGCTTAAGTTTTTGAACTCCTGTTGTTCGGACGATCTTAGAATTCAGTTAATAAACTGACAGCCTGTTTTCTGTCAGCATGCAAGTTAATGTTACAGCTGCACCCTGAATTTATACCCACCAAATAAAGAACCGCGTATTTATACATTTAGGTCGGATGCTGAAGTGGTGTAAACAGACACAGCTTCTGGAAATAACAGCAATAAAATTCAGCTGAGAATCTCATCCATTCGTATCTAAAACTCAAACTGCGTAACATTTTCCTATGATTCGTCTTGCATTATCAAAGGCTACACTTTACTCACGAAAGCCCTCCTGATATCATACTGACAGTGCATACTAATTCTTCTTCGAAATGAGTTTACTTGCACTAATTGATTTATTTTCCCAGCTATGGCAGGGAGTTGTCTACAGCAGGATTTTTGTACAGTGAAACAGCACAAATTCATAGCAAGGAAGTGCTTAAACAGATCAAATACGCAGTCAAAAGATGTAGAATCTTCTTGGAAAGTTACAGATTATTTTTATTTTTCATCTATTGAGTAATGTTAACTAAAACAACTTGTTTGTTCTTGCCATCAAGGAAATGAGATCAGTCTATCTCAACCTTAGCGTGTCATTATAAAGAAGTAAATATCAGTTCAGTTGTGGTTTTGAAGTGTTCAGTCAGCAGGTCTAACCTTTAGTTAAAGAAAAGTATATTGTTAAAGCAGCTATAAAACTTGGAATGCTCATGAAATGTAAATACTCTACAGCATAGTCTTATCAGCTTAAAACATATTTAACCACTTTATAGCGGCATACAGACAAGACATATAAATGAACAACAGGGAATAAGTTACCAAAGCTCAGGGATTACCAAAATAATGTTCAATCTTTTTACCAATTAGATGGTAACTGCTTCTGTGTAATCTCAGGAAGATCTCGTGATCGTATCTAAATCTGGTCACAATTATCAGCATGACAGACCGGTCTTTTTTTCAATCAATATTTTCCAATTAATATTAAAAGACCAAGGTTGTCATCTGCAAAGTCCTACACCTCAATAAATTCATGTTAGGTGTTTAATTAATAAAGATCAGCTTTTCTCTCTCTGCTTTTTTAAGAAAAACAAGATGAGGATAACTTGCCCAAGTGTTTTCTTAAACGAATTAACATTATCACCTCAATCACAGACATTTATTTTACAACTGAGGAGGAGACTACAAAAAAAAATCCACAGATGAACTAGATGCTATTCCTAATGTAGTAGAAGCAGTGATTCTGGTTCCATGTAGAAACAAAAATTACCGAATAAAGCTCTCCTGTACTCATTTCCAAGAACTTGTTAAAATATTTGGAGGAAAGAATACTTGCAAGGCTAACTTGAATTTAAGGCACTTTCAATAATCAAATTAAAATATCCTCATTTTGTTGTCTGTTGTGAATTTGCAGCCTGTTCCACTTTTGGTCACGTTGACCAGAGTTTACTTTTTGGCCACGTATTAGAGCAGGACAATTAGGAGTTTATTAGCTCAGAGGGCCAGCAGGTTTATGGTCAATAAATGGGACCATCTATTAAAGTTGGGGTTTTTTCTGAGCATTTAACCTAATGGTTTATTTTTCTTTCATTGCAGCTGGCATATCCCGTATCTGTGCAAACGTAAGCAATCAAAATGAAAGTAAAATTATACGACTCATCTCCTTCCAGATTTTGTCACTTTCTGAAGCTTTTCTATAAAGACTTCCATTTCCACTAGTCCACTGTGGATGCCAAGAAAGTTACCATTTTGCACTCAAATATTTAGGAAAAATGAAAAGTAACGGGCACAAAAGATTGACACCTGAAGTAGAAAGAGCTTATTAAATATGAATTAGATACAGCTGCAACAAGTCCTTTGAGCAAGGGAGTACTAAAAAGCAATATTCTCAGCAGAAAGAAACAATCTCAGGGCATAGCCTGTTCCTGCTGCACTCTGTGTACCGTGTGTGCACGTTCGGAGGCAACAGCTTTTTGGTGAAGTACTTCCCCCATCTGCAAATTCTACTCCAAAAGCTGAATGTAGTCCCCACTGGCCTACCAAAGCTATTTTTTAAAAAAATATTTAAGCAGCTATAGCTGTCATTCAACTTGAATATATATGAAATAATGGCAGCAGAGATAAGTAAAAGCAAATCTTTCTCTGTACGGAAAAAGCAGCAGCAGGATTGCTCTCTGCAAACGCCCCTTCAGTTTATATTAATCTGCTTTTAAATACTTATCGTCCAAATGGAGCCCCTCACAATTTTTAGCCAATCATCCACAAGATGCTGTTGTGAAGGAAGAATTACTATTTTCCTGTTTCACAAAAGGCAAAAGACAGAGTAATTCCCTCTGGGTAGCATGTTATTTAACTCCTGCATCCCGGAAGCTGTGCTAGATCCTAAATATGCAAAATACGTGGCCAAATACATATGAGTAACCCAGCCCTACACCTAAATTCACCAAGGAGGAATCCTCAGCTCGTGCAAAACCCAAATAAGTTCAGGAAGGATCTGTGGGCCACGTTAGGAAATAAAACACATCCCTTGCCAGATGAGCACCGTTTTTCACGAATGCCACGCTATATGGTGTCCCCTGCTAAAGCTGTCAACCTTGGAAAAACAAGTTAAAAGAATCTGACACATAATTTAGGAGATGCCAGAAATAAAAATAGTGGACATCATCTTAATTTTAATCCTTCTCCGTACCCTTTAGAATAGAACCTTGTTGTGGCATCACCTTTTAATATCTCCTGACCTTCAGCACAGATTCTGAGCTCTACCAAGCGGCGTCCAATACTCTGGTTTATTTTCACCGTTCAATTTGCAGGCCCATCAATACGTAGCACCATTCTTTACTCCACAATATTCAAATTCTGCTCTGTAGGCAGAATTATTAATTTCTTCAAGGGCTTTTTTTTTTTTTTTTTTCACGATGCTCATCACTACAGCATTTAAGTGCCTCAAAAGTATTCAATCACATTCCCTTCTCACAACCCCCTGTGGTGGTGTTATTACCCTGTTCTTCGGATGAGAACTGAGACGGAGAGACTCAGCTAAAAGGAACTAACACTGGGTGCTCTCTCTGGGAAGCCGATTACCTGGGGTTTTTTTTCAGCATCCTAAGCTTTATGCAGCCCTTTATATGTCTCAAGCACAGCTCCAATTGATTTCCCTGACAGACCTGGATGCTCAATACAGCTGAAAATCAAACCTTCACCTCAAATCACAATCCAGAAAGGAAGGATGCACAGTTAGTGACCACTCAGAGGGAGTTTGGTTCCAAAGACTTAGGATCAGGAACTCTGAGGCAAAGGCAGCATTATGTTTAATTTTTTTTCAAGCACCTTAACCGTGAGCGCATCCTTTTGCTCCTTGCAATCTCTGCTTCATTTGTTGTACACTTCCCAATTTCTGCAACCAAAAGGACAAAGGTCCTCTGGACAAAGAGTCTTCTACATCACCTCAATCCTCTGAGCTAAACGAGACACAGTTGCTTTGGGGAAAATAGTATGTGATCACATAATTAAAGACTGCATCATAACGCATATACACAAAGGAGGTTAATTAAAGTTGCTTGTGCGTTTCTTAAGTCCTAATTCCATTCTCTGTAATCACGCTGACTTCATAACCACCATCATTGGAGTTTACAGAGTAAACGACAACTGCAGTAAATTCCCATTCTTCATGTGGACCAGTCATTAAAGGAGACTAAGATGAACATTTTGCCACTGGCCTTTGCAGGTATTTGCTGACAATGGAGTTATGCTGAGGTTCAAGAATTAGGGATTCCACTCCACATTCTGCAAGGGAGGATTCTCTGCTGGGAAGGCCTTTTAGCCCCGTGACTCCCGAATATTTCCCACTGGTAATGGTCCCTGCTAGCCTGCCACTGTCCCAATGAGGTCATATGGATCAACTCCAGTCTCCTTGCCTTTCCAACATCACCTGCTAAGTCAATCTGCCACTGCTAACAACCATCACTACAGGTTGGTATTTTACAGCATCTGGTGTGAGCACTTATGTCTTTCTCCAGCCCCGTGATAATCATCATGAGAAAACGTGAGTTAACAAATGAGTAAGCTAATAAAAAGGCTCTCCTGGTTAAAAGCTCGGTGATTACAGCTGCTATACCACATTGGAAATGACAGAAGCATCTTGTAAAAGAGTCACTACACACACACCTACAACAAAAAAAAAAAGCCAAGCAGAAAGACTGAACTATTTATAAACGTACCAGAGAGAAAGGGATCTATGAGGGGATCAGTAACTCCATTCACAGAGCTCTTAAGCTAATTCTTCCAGACCCCAAAAGACTGAACAATTTTTAAGGACATACCTATGATCCTCCCAAACCATAAGGATATTTTGAAGGACCAATATGGTCTCTACTTGGACTTCCAATACCTGCCTGCAGGCTCACACACTTCCATACAGGCTGACATGCATACAGCTTGAAGATGGAAGGCTTCGGAGAAGCACCAAATGAGCAGATTTAATGGTGAAAAAACTGCAAGTAGGGAAGAAATGAAGAAAATAAAATGGGCTAATAAGATACAAAGAGAGGAAGCAAGGAGAGAATGACAGGGCCAAATCAGGTGGGTTGAACAGGAATGGAAGACGATGGGGCAGAAGGCACAGAGGGAAGAAAGAGTAAAGAGAGCAGGTATTAAGAAAGAAAAGTTAAGAAGGAGAAGAAATGGCCAGGGCAGAGAGCTGAAATACAGTTTGAGTGAGGGGAAAGAACAAGAACTAAAGAAGGGGAGGAAGATAAAGCCTGGGCTGCAATGAGAAATATGTGATTCAGAGGAAAATGGGATTGAGTTAAGGGACGAGTAAATTTGGTGCCTTAATCTTCTGCTCCCATAACTTCATCAATTTCTAAGTTAAAAAGAAAAAAAACAGAAAACCAAAGCAAGTGTGAATACTGACACCGGCCTAACCCCAGAGGACAAACACAAGAAGATGGAAACACACTGCAGGAAGAAAGATGATTCGAGGAAAAGGAGGTAAATGGGCAAGAGAATGGGAACAGTGAGCACTTCATGAGAAGCCAGATAGTGGTCAATAAAGAGACAACAGAGATTTAAAAAAAAACTCCACAATAAAACACAAAAGAAAAAAAGGATAAAAAAAGAAAATCAAGCCCAGATACATAGATAACCACTGAAAAACCCCCACAATAAAACACAAAAGAAAAAAAGGATAAAAAAAGAAAATCAAGCCCAGATACATAGATAACCACTGAAAAACCCCCACAATAAAACACAAAAGAAAAAAAGGATAAAAAAAGAAAATCAAGCCCAGATACATAGATAACCACTGAAAAACCCCCACAATATTGGTTCTACCAGAGGAAGGATAAGGCTTAAGCTGAAGAAGGTTTGAGGTTTTTGCTCTATGCTTAGAGGAGAAACAGAAACACTGTTTTTTTCCCATTAAAGACATTCCCTTTCACAATACAAGTTTCCCACTGAAATGCATTAGGAGCATGTTGAGCTTGGGAAGTTAAGCTCTCAAAAGTTAGAAAATGTAAAAATCACCCTCACTATTCAACCCTGCGTTGGTTCTCATTTTGTATAGTCTTTAATTGCCTAACCCATATATTTTTCCTAAAGGATACTTGTCTTTTTCAGTGGCCATGACTGACAACGTTCAGTATCTTACTTTACACTAATCATTCACTGCCTGCCCAACATCTTGTGTAAAAGGCACTATTTAAACTTTTCTGTGAACACAGAATTATTCATCTCTTCCAGAGCGTTTTTGTGGCACTCTTCAATATCATATCAAAGAGTTTCAAAATTATATCTCCACAATACCCCACGGGGTTGGGGAGCTTTTGTTGCTCTTATGTTACAGTCAGCTCAAGTCAAGAATGCCCATTACCTGCTTGCTCAGAGCGCACAGAATTTCAGAGGGACCAGGACCATTTGGTTCACAGCATGGTTCTCCTTGACTTGGCTACAGCTGGGTGGATCCAAAACTTCCAGAAATCCGTTCCCAAGAATCTTGGCTTGGAAAACAGAAATCGAGGAATCCACCACCTTGAGTATGTTGGGTACCTTCCCAACATTGTATGGAGCTTCTGATGGAGGCAGCAAGAAATTCTGGCTCTGAAGAGTGGCCCTAAAAGACTGCCCTTTTTTTTTTTTTTGCAGGTTTCTAATTCATTATTTAGTTTCTATAATAAATGAAATAAGGTCCCACAGGTAATGTGGCTGCCTGAACTACAGAATCCTGATTGTCTCCATGAAAACTGTCCCCATCTCCTACCTTTCAGTTGGACTTCAAGGCCTAGACAGAGTTTTCATTTTTGTCTAACTTCACATTGCCATCTCCCCTCCTCACCATCTATCTGAGGCATCTCTCCTTTGCATGCCAGTGAGGTATCTCCTTTTCCTCCTGTTTGGATTTCATCAGCAGGAGTTGGAGTCTAAAAGAGAAAGTTTTGCTTTCCAATACTCTGATCTGCATCAGAATGGACCGTGATCCTCAGGGGAGCAACGGTAAAAAATGCTCTTGCTGTGCTGTGCCCATACAGAAAATTTTTACTGATGCTTACCAACTTTTCTGAACTTCAAGGCTCTCTGACAAGACGGTGCCATTAGCACAACTTTGATTGTTTTGAACAGATTTTTCCAAGGGGATGGACCCTTCTTGCCATAAATCATTTTTTAACATGGATAAAACAATGTTTTAGCCAACCTAACACAGAGAAACAGTTGAAGAGTTTTTTTTTTCTAAAGTTAGAAAAAAAATGTAAAAAAAAATTAATCTGAGGCATAGAACTGACAGCGATAATTTCAGATTAAACAAGGAAATACTGGCAAAGTTGTAAAACCTTTGAAAATAGGAGCTTGTAATAAAAAAATGTGTAGGCAACTTCAACTCCAGTTGTTCCTGCCTGTGTCATTTCTTATAGTATCTCCCCTCTAATGCTGTTTGCTTCCTGAAAAGCTAATTACAAAACAACAAAAAAAATTCAAAGTCCCGTTTATACTAAAATATACTTACCTAGGAAAAACTTAAATACGAAGTAACAAAACATTGGGTATATATCATTATGTTATCAGTATACAAATAAGACTTATCTGCATATATGAACATGTTTTGAAGAAAAAAGAAGTGTGAGTTTAGGGAGAGGAATTGTTAATTAAAAAAAAAAAAAAAGTACAGCACGGATCCAAGACAGTTAGGAGAATGAAATGAGACCTGTAAATCACCGTCTTCCTTTTTTTTGATTGTATGATCTCATATATGTAAAAAGAAGAATCTGCCCCTCAGGACTAGGCTCTGAAAGATGTGAATCAGTAAAGATTCAAGCCTTTCTCTGTATCATTACTTTTCAGCTACATTTACATTCTCAGTTGCCAGTACAGTCTCCAATACAGAATAGTTAGAATCACAAAACCTGCGCTGCGAAGGTTCGCATAAAAATTAATTAGCTTTAATCTCTAGAGAGCATGGATCCTTCCAGGTCACCACCGAGGCCACTGGAGGTGCAACCAGAACTGCTTCAACACTGGAGCTCATTCCCCAACTCCACTTTCCCATCTCACCAGCACAATCAACTTTGGTGATAAAAAGGAATTGTTCCATCAGCTCTTTTACAAGACTGTCACAAGCAACTTCATTCACTGCAACAACACTTATGAAGCAGCAAGTAGCTGACATCACAGGCTCAGGGAACGCATTTACATTAACTGAAAAAAGAGAAGTAATCAAAAATAGCATAAATTACTTCACTATCATTTAACAAGTAACTTTTGTTTTACGTCCCATTAGAAACCGCGGTGCCAATCAAAGAAGGTGCTCCCAGACCTCTGCTTCCAGCGAAATCTAAGGCATCTTTCTGTTGGCAGCAGCAGAGACGGGCTTTAAAAGCGAACGAAGGGTACGCGACGCATCAGAGCAACTCGATGTAAAAAAAAAAATATACTGCAAGGACACGCCACCCCCCCCAGAAAAAAAAAAAAAAAAAAAAGCATATGCACATACAATCAATTTTAACTAAATAAACTGCCATACTGGCCAATATTTCTTACATCATTCAGCTGCTTATTGCGGGCTGGGATGATCGTATTGGTTAGGTGCTTATTCCCTGCTTTTAAAGCTGCATCTCTTCTTGCTTGCTCAAGCAGAACTCTTGCTCGTTCTTTAAGTTCTTCCTGTCTTGACAACATACGTTGCTTAAAAATAAAGAAATATAATTAACAGCAAGGCAGCCTCTGGGTACTTAATATTTATAGGGTAGTTAACAGCCAGGACCCTTTCTAAATAAAACAAATCTGGAGTTACATGGGTTACAGCCTCACGAGGTAACAGAGCATTCTACAGAAATGAAAAGTCAAAATGATCAAAATGTAAAATAATAATAAAAAAAACCCTCACAGACCTTTATAATCTACGTAAGAGAGTTTTCTTCCCTCCCCTTAAAACTTAATTTCTACCAACATTTTAATGCCTTTAAATTGTAAGTGTGGAAAGCAAATAATTGGCTTCATGGGAGTTATGTTAAATGTGCTATGTGTTTACTTCTTTCCTTTAATATGTACACAAATAGAACGCTTCATTGGCTACCTATAGAGGTATTGCTCATTTATAACTGAAATTGAACTCAAAGCGGTCGGGTACAAGGTAAAATAAACCCGTGAAATGATCTGCTTCTACTTAAGTTATGAATAGCCACAAGAAAGCCTCTTCTTCCTACACGTGACCAATTGTACCACAGAGCAGCAATACCAGAAGGGGGCTTCTGCACAGGCAGCACGAGCAGCTCCCATACGTACGTCCTGCCAAGCGCCGACTTCTTAGTCAAGGTCAACTGTGAAGACTCTGGGAAACTGCGTCTCTAGGCCCTGACGCGAGATAGAGCTGGGACAGACGCTGCAGGTCGTGCTCCGGCAACAACCGCATGGAAATGGAGATGGTTGACTCTAACCAACAACTGAAGGTTCAAGGTTAAGATGGAGGTTCCCGTCTGACATTTAATTACCACGTGCGAAAGCACGTAGGATTAACAGCAGAGAATTGTCTTTAAAGTCATCTTCTCCTTTTCCTTGGCCTCTAACACCCTTGCACATGAAAATCTTTGCAGAGAAGACATCCTGTCTCCTCCTGCTTTACTGTTCTGTATGGGCCAACCTGTTCCTCTGTCACCCAGTACACAAAGATGATGATGAAGAGAAACCTCATGAGACTTCACTGATTAACGGAAAGAAATTAGCTGGCTATGGAACTAATATTGGGCCATTATCATCCATCCGCTTCTCTTGCAATAAAATGAATCTTCACGGCGCTTACTCAGCAAAAAGCATGAACATATTTGAAGCAACCCACACAACCAAAAGACCAGCTACGTTGGGTTTTTTTTTCCAGAGCTAATGGTACGAAGCAAAATAAAGCCAAAAATCAAGAAAGCTCTTCCCAAGGGTAAAATTGTTAGTCTGCCTTTCCATTTTTGTAAACAGGGCTGGTAACACTTTTGAGATATTTTTTGTGATAATATGCTTTACTGATAATACTTGCACCCTCACAATCAATCTGCAAGGTTGATGAGCATATACTTTTTAGCTTTATAGAAAGGAAAATGATAGTGTGATTAAGTAATGTGCTTAAGGCAGCTCAATCAACAGCGTAACAATATTCTGGAGCTTCTACATCACCACTGTGGCTATGTTCACAAGGCTGTGTGGTTTCTCAGACAAGATTTTGAAAAATCTTTGATATATTTTAAGGTATTCAAAACTTCACATTCTTTGAATATGGACCAATGAACTAATGAGGGTTTTTTCCAGTTTTTCTTTCAATATGCAATACTTGGAGAAAGGTGTTGCCACACTGGGTGGCAAAAGCCTTGGAGCCATTTTCTTTGAGATAGTTGAGAATATAATTTTCTTTAATTGGAGAGAAGCTGGAAAAATTAACAGTGGGACAATTCCTAGAAGCTACTTTTTTTAATGTAATGGCTCTTTTCAAGTGCTACCTACTTTTCAGTCGAAGTATTTATTGCTCAACATCAAAACCACTCCGCTCACTTCGCCACTTATACTGAAGATAGGGTGTAAATTACAAACACGGCGGAAGAACTTGCACAGCATCTCCGTTCTGACTCACGGGCGTAAGAACGTTTAAATTTCTTACCTGAGCTGTTTTTGCAGTTTGATCTGCATGATTTAAAGCCGTTCTGGCATCGTTATCAGAATCAGATTCTGTTTGCCTCGGAGAAGCGTGCGGTTTCTTTACAAGATCCGTATCCTTATTATAGGAGTATCCAAGCTTAGAAGTAGGAGATAAACTCGGCTTTGTGACAGGTGAGCCAGGATCTGCTCTTGTGCTCTCTGTGGATCCTATACAGCCCAGCTTTTCTTGCTCTGAGAAACCAATGGTACTGTCTGAGCTCTGGTGCCTCTTCTTGTCGTTATCTTCACAAGCAACCGTGGGAGACACATCCTCTTTTTGATCACTGACGTGTGCCAAGTCACTCAAGTCTAAAGTGTCAGCTACCAGCAATTTCTTCCTTCCCAGCGTAGTCTGAGCTTGCGTTGTATCCGTACTGCTGCACTTCCCAACATCTTCAGACGCAGAAGTCCTTCCAGAGCTCTGCTGGGATTTCTGTGGGTCAGTGTCACTTCGAGTCCTGCGAGAAGAAGGGGAAGCTGTGCTCGGGCTTAAATGGTCATCGGGAGTCTGATGCTCGCTCTCAGATTCGCCAACACCGCTGTCATTTACAAATACAGAGTCATCCTGAGAAGCAAAGTCTGCCAAACCACCGTCTGGAGGATGCAGCTCGGGCTCCCGGTTCAGGTCATTCAGCTCGGCGTAGAATTTTTCCTGGTCAACAGAACTGTTTGTGTCCGTTTCATAGTTACCCACTTTGTACGTGCTTTTACTGCTGTTCTCCTCTATTTGAACTACGTTTAATTCCTGGCCGCAGAAATGCGCCCTTATTTGATAAAGATAGGTCATAACAGTCAGTTTGTCAGGTATTGCTAACAAAACCATGTCAGAAGGTTCCAGCAATCGCGATATGCCTAAACTGGCAAATCCATCGTATGCCTTCAAAAACAGACAAAAAAAAAATAATAAAATGACAAGGCAGCAGTTTCTTACATACCACAACATTTCAAGAAGGCAAGTGGAAGTTTCAGTCAAAAGAAGCAAGCCTAAAACACATTCAGTATTACAGGAACAGTACAGGTTCATCTCTATTACTTATTATTTTGGCTTTACTACAGTAGTTAATCTTTTTTTGCTGCACAATCCACATCCATCTTAGGGATTTTGTCCCATGGCTTCTAGATAACTCCAAGGGTATCTTCACAGCAGTGCAAATCAAGAGACTATGATCAGTGAAGACACTCAAATGGCATTGTTTTAAATATTTTAAATGTACCTCAATACCAGACTGGACTAAAATCTTTGGTTACTCAAACTGATGCCGCTTTCACGCATAAAAAGCTGTTCAGGAAACTGCAACCTTAAAAGTCCTTCTGTTCACACTAGGAAAACCCACCAATATCTTAAATGCTTCTCGGGCAAGTAGCAGGAAACAAGCAAATAAAAAACCAAGAGTTGGACCAGAAAAAAAGCAACTAAGGATAGCTTTTTAAGATAAGGAACAAAGATATAAGAAACACGACACTAATCCATCTTGGGCTTTATCACTGGTGATCAACCTTCTCCCTTCTACTGGTCAGGTAATTGCAGCGATTTGTGCTGATGAAAAACTATGTCCAGGTAGTCAAAAAGAACATCACCACAGATTACTTGATACAAGGCATAAATCACATCAGTAAACAAATGCATTTAGAAAACATTTGTTGATGGTAAATTTACAAGAAAGAGAGAGTGAAGTTGATTCCCACTCCACTTCCATTTCCAAAAGCTAAACAGTTTGCAAGCCTCCCAACTTTGTGAGGCCACATTGTCTTCTTTCTGTGAGCTCTTTAAGTGAGTGGGCTTGGCGCATCAGGTTTTTCTAGTTTTGGAGAATTAAAGCCGTTTCTCAATTTACAATTAATTATTACTATCCTGGATTAACCCTGGAAGACAATATTGTGTTTCAAGGAAGTTTTTAAAAAGGCCTCCTGTTAGCGTAGGTGCACTCAGTTAAAGCACTCGGACTTCTCCTCCCCCAGTAATTTTGCAGCTTGTATTCATCCTCTTCTGAAGGGGCCTCAGATGTTCCCAGTTGTTCCTACACTATTTTGAACAAAAATTGCTCCAAAATTTAAGATATGGCCGAGAACCTGTCCTTTCACAAGGAAACAACAGTCCCCAAGCACACACTGCCGGCTTCAACTCTACCCCAGTTTTACACCGTTTCCTTCATTTGTCCAGTTTTAGAAGGGTGGAAGAAAGAAAAAAATGAGAAATCAGTTATGGGGTTTTTTTTTATCCTTTTGGTTTTCATACTAAATGTTCAATGGTGAGTTAGAATGTGGGTCTGTCCTAGCTGGCTCCTGGCAGACCTAGTTATTTTGCTTGCTCTGAGACAAGGAGGCTCTCTCATTCCCAGTGCAATGTCATTCCCTACTTGAGGGTCAAACAGTTTTCATTTCAGCCACTTTTCAAACTCTGCTTCTGAGAGCTGGAATTTATCTTCCTGAAATTTTGTATGCTTCCCCTCATGCTCAGGTATAACCTGCCACAGCATTTTTTGCAAAGTAATTTTTATATCGCTATAACAAATGATTTGCAGAGTTTATCTAGACATAGAAATTATCAGAATAATTTATTTTTCAGCCCTTCTGGCTCTCCGTGTGCAAAATGATTTGGCCTAAAATCATTGCTGGTCTTTGGTGGGCTATCATTTCTTGGGAAAGTTCATTAGAGAGAGATTGTTATGCCATTTATAAAAGCAGAGCTGTGCTTAGATATCAGAGCAGCAGTGGATAATGTGACTGCTGTATTTGCTGATACAAAGCTCCAGACGGAGCAGAACAGCAGGAAAATGATGGGTGGGAGGGAGTGGAAAGAACCTGAATGTTAGAAGAGGGACAGCTGTCATTTACCTGGTTGTGGGACACTGAGCTGGAGGAGCGTATCAGGCTGGATACGGAGGTGAGGGAGTCAAGAGAGGTGGACCCAAACAGACATGAGGAGCACAGAGAAAGGGGAGTCAAAGGAAATCAATGCTGGGATTTGATTGGGCTGCCCGAGCCATGGCAGGTACCAGGGGTGACGAATGCCCATATGCCAGCAGAAAACTGGGTATGAAAGCCTAGCAAGCCAGCTGTGTCGTCCTCTGGACCAAAGGTAACACTTTCTTGTTTGCCCAAGTAGGTCAGTGCTGATTCAGTGGTGTAAATAATCTGTCACCCTACGCTGAAGGTAGTGGGAGTTACCATCCGAAGAATGAAAGGACCTAAGGATGGGCTTAGCAGTCCACAGCAGCCAAAGCCCATAGACATGACTTGACCTAAACACTTTTATACTCTTAATTTCTTATTTATATGCTAATAAAACTAAATCCAAAGAATATCTCCCAGGGTCTGTAAAATGAAGGTGGGGACAGCGTTTCAGAGTTGTCAGGAAAGGCACTTGCTTAGAATGGGTAACACTACAGCAGACAGACTGAATTTGGAACGACGGATATTCTCGATATAGCCTCAATCGCTTTTTACTGTCCGCTCAATCCTTCTGGTGACGCTTGGGATTAAACACAATAGTTTCTGACTGACGCCAGAGAGTTTTTTCCCATTCCCTTCTCCTTCTGGATCACACACACTTTTGCTTCTGTCCTTTTAAAGTACACTAGATATGGTGTTTGGCAGGCAAAATGTCTTACAGTCACCAGTCCTACGAATCGCAATCGTACGTTCTGGATGCGTCCACACAGCAGTGTGCGGTGGGTACTCTTCCACTATGAGAAAAGCTCCGAGCTTCTTGATATTCCAGCACATCTACAAACACCTAGAGTTTCTAACTATTTTGTAACAAGTCTGCAACATGGTATTAACAAGCACATTTTCCAAGTCAAATTACTTTTTGGTGAACAGAAGTATAAATAAGCCTTGATTTTGCAGATGTTTATATGCATGATCCTACCAAGGTCACCAAGCAAGTCCTACATAGGAAATTTTGATTTTGCTCATGATTTTGTGGAATCAAGCAGTAGAAGAGAGCATCAGTTTTAAAAATATGGCTGCCAGCTTAAAGGTAAGGGATTCTTTCATCTTGATTCGATGATATCCCTGCAATTCTGAATTCTTCTGTTTAAATGTATAGTCTGAAAGGATTCCTTTCTTGCATTTTGCCAAGACAAACGAGGGCAAATATACTGACGAATTCAGTAGAAATGGTCAAAAATTGGAAAAAAAAAAAAAAAAAGGGGGGCATCACAAAACCGGAAAGTGCCAATTGAACATCCAGACGATATATTGCTATTTCCACACAATAATCCTTCAAATGAAACAAGCTTCTCTAAACAATAAAGTAATTAACACCAGAAGTTCATTATTAGAACCATACTGTTGTGCCCTTCCACTTCTCATTCTTTCATCCCCTCCAAGCTCCAGCCAAGTGTAGTTTAGTAGCTTACATTTTTAAAGTGCAGGGCATGTTATTAGCAATATGAAAAATTCCTGTTCTTGATAAGGGACTGCACTGCCAGCACGTTGTAATTTTAACACATTTTTCATTATTACTCACTAGTAATCAAATGGACGTAGAGACTAAAACTAGTTGGTTCATGTTATTGGGATAGTTAGATATAGGTGACATTTAAGTAGAACTACAACTCTTTGGATCACTTGGGAAGGTACCCCTGTAAAGTTTTTATTTTTCTCAAAGATAATCCTGGTTTCTCTTTTGTTCCTCACAGAAACCTGAATTTGCCATGAGCACGATGCCCCAAAAAATAGATATTAATGCTGACTGATGCTGATGTCATCTGGAGTAGCTGTCTGGGGGTTTGAGGGGTTTTTTTTTTTTAGAGATAATTTCACTGTGGAAATTACAATACATACACACACCTATGTATATTCAGGATACTAAACCTATTTATCTGTCTCCTGATAGTTCGTTGGTTTGTTTTTTTTCTCCTTTTTAAAATTTACTGACAAGCTGATTGACAGACATCAACTGGGATCCATCAGCACAAGCACCACAGGCAGTATTCCAACCATTTCCCAACTATGTAACACACTGACATATTGGCCAAGATCGGATGTCACAGGTAAATACCCTTTTTTATTCAGCATCAGTGGCAGCACCAATTTGGCAAATGACCGGTCTGTGCTCTAAAGAAGGTCTGATGATGTGCCTTTAGTAAGAGTGCATTTCAATGTGTAGTTATACACGGTAATTGCACTGAAATAGTTGTCTCTTAAGATTTCTTCTTTTTTTATTAAAATACAAACAAGGTCACGCACCTCTAAAAGACAGACTCTGAAGAGTTAACCTTTAATCTATGGTCACATTCACCTCTTACCTCCTTTCCTGGGAGAGGGAGGGAGGGGGGTTAAAAAAAAAAAGAAAAAAAAAAAAAAAGAGCTGCTTCAGACAAAGAAAATTGTCCTATTCATCCATAGATGTTATTTTAATTGGTTAGGAGGAATCATTGTCAAATGTGTTACATATCTGCATGGAATTTGTAGGCAACCATTGTTGCCAGTGCTGCATTCACTCCAACCAAGGGCACACGGGGTTATCAGGCAGAACTGTGTGAGACCAGGAAATAAATCTGCAGGAAGCAACTGAGATACTCAATGTAGCTGTCAGGAGAAGGCTTGCAAAGTGATGAAAGAAAATAAAACTGCACAATAACAACAATCATTACTTCTTCAGTCCTGGGAACTATATCCTGTTAGAGAGACAGGCTAAAAAAGTTCACTGCTTCCCATCACAGTTTCATAAAGAAAAGATGACTGATCGTACTGCAAACGCTTTTAATTAATAATNTTTGGGTCCTCCAAAAAAAAAAAGAAATTATTTTTTTTTTTTTTTTTTTTTTTTTTTTTTTTATAATCCGGCTTAATTAGCCCAGATGCTCAACAAAAGTTGAAGTACAAAACCATATGGCCACAGAAAACACTGTGATGTCATGACTAATCCACTTAGGTCATCATAAGACCCCACGTTATTATGAAAAAGATATCATTGGCCAAATCACTCATTAGATAACAGCAGCTCGGAGATATTTCATTTTTTTATAATAATTAAGTACTATTTGAAAGACAAGTAGCTCCCTGGCTAACACAAATCTGTGCAGGCACATTAAAATAAAAAAACATAAATGAATTTTAATCGAGCACTTTCAGAAATTTCACATATCTACAATCTAATATACTTTAGTTCTGTTTGCTATATAATTTTGGACCTAATTAATTTATTCAAAGTACAGTTTTATACCTTCATCTCAATTAAATTTAGTTCTTTTAAAGCGGTATGAAAATAAACTGACAGAATTAACAAGTCAGCTACTTAAAACCGACGTTCAGATGATCTTCAGAACAATTTTATTATCAGTGACTCACATAAAAATTATCGTTTCTGAACATGTCCCAAGGGCCCAACCAAAGCCTGTAACACGCCTAAAATACCGAGCAGAAATAAAAAGTCTTCTGGTGATTCCCAAACTGAGCTGCTGCTTCTTCCAGAGAAAACTTTTTACATTTTTGCATCACAAAGGTACAAAGAGTGGTTTAAAACAGCCGCTCAGCACAACGCTATAAATCATTTTGTTAATATTTCCGTTTAGTAGCAAAGCATTTCTCAATACACGCCACTCAGCCGGTGCGGTTACAAAAGCAGGTGCAAAATTTCGTCTTTAAAAATATAAAAATCACCATCAAAGCAACATCAATCGTGACCGATCGGCAGAGTCCCAATAAAGCCACAGAAAGCAAAGTTTTGTGCGCAACAATTCAAGAGCAGTTACGTTTTTGATTTTTTTTTTTTGATTTTTTTTTTTTAAATTCAGTGGCTGATCGATTGGAAAAATTAGAGGAGCGATCACAGGAGGCTGGCCAGCCCTTTCCGCCGATTTCCCAGTTAACGTAGGCCGTACAAATATTAAACTCTAATGCCAGCCTGGCACTTGTTGTGAATGTTAAAGACCATGACAAATGAGAGTCAATAATGCATCCGATTTGAACGGCGGGAGGTTGAATACCTTCTGTGAGCCACCGGTACGACCTTACAAAACAACCGCGCTTTCCCAAAAATTAATAAAAACCTGCAGTGAAGCCAAAATTGAAGCTACGTCTTTCCTTTTTTTTCTTACCTTTTTGTTGTTCTCTTTAATATCTTGAGGATTCAGGGACTTGTAGTCACTGAGGGGGAAAATGGCACAGTGGGTATGTACAGTATTTGATAAAAGCAGCGGTTTTAAAACAAACCGAATCTAAAAATTTGACATACAATAATATCGTACAGTAACTAGCAATTTCACAGCAATTCAATCAACAAAACTAATAGTGTGGAAAATTAAAGGAATAAATAAATAAATAAACAAACACCGATTACATGTTTCATTGCCTGAAGCTTTCCATCTTAAAAAGAAGTTAAGGCAGGGACTAGAGGCCGGCCTTGACAACCAAATTTACCAGGAGGTAATCCGTCCTTGTCAGCGTACAAAGAGCTACAGGCTTATTCCTCTCATCTCATTTCAACGCTGGCACAATTTTCATAATCATCTTGAAGTCAGTTCTTTGTATAAGATTAAGAAGAAGAAAAACAAATCACAGAGAGGGGAGAAACAATTCTTTATGCAACAAGGGAGAGCAAAGAGGTCATAAAGTTTGAGCGTTCGTAAACCTGTTTTCTTAGAAAACCTGCTTAAAAGAAAAGGGTGAAAACAGTTCAACAGAATGAGCAGGGATTTGATTTTTACATAAAATTAATTGTTGCATATTTCTAGGAGAGTTTAGCTTATGTAGACAGAGAGTACACAACTTACATTAGGTCTGGTCTAAAGTGATGTAATATTGCACAAAAGGATAAACCGTTTCTCCACGATGTAGTAAAATTGGTGATTTTCACTCCCCTATAGTTTTTTGTAACTTCTTTGCACCACACAAGCAGTGACTGACTGGCGTTCGGCTTTTTCCCCAAAATCGGACTTGGGATTGGGCTTGGCTGGAAGGAAAAAAAAAAAAAAAAAAAAGAGAGAGAGAAGATAAAAGAATTTAATGGAAGATGAGAATTAACATTAATTGACCTAACTAGATGATCTGTATCCTTTGATGTGAGTTTAGGTCCTTCACAGCTGTCAGTTTACAATGACTGTAACTTGAAAAAGACACAAATCGCAAGTCATTATCTCCAGTCGTCGCCTTTGGCACTTGTCTCCAAACGATGTAGATGTACGGGATTCCAGATCTACAGAGGAGAACAGGCCAAGAATTGTACCAGTGGAAGCACAACGCTTAAAGACTTAAAGCACAGTCCTGCACAGCTCGTGATACACACCCTTGGAAAGATCTCCCAAAATGCAGCCATGGAAAAGCATCCCCATAAGGCCTTTTGCCTTTAATGAAGGTAACATGTGGCCTTCCAGGATCTGAAGGGGGCCCACAAGAGAGCTGGGGAGGGACTTTTCAGGATGTGGGGCAGTGATAGGACAAGGGGGAACAGATCCAAACTAGAGGAGAGGAGATTTAGATTGGACGTTAGGAAAAAGTTCTTCCCCAGGAGGGTGGTGAGACCCTGGAACAGGTTGTCCAGAGAGGTGGTGGGAGCCCCATCCCTGGAAGTTTTGAAGGCCAGGTTGGATGGGGCTCTGGGCAACCTGGTGTAGTGGGAGGTGTCCCTGCCCGTGGCAGGGGGGTTGGAACTCGATGATCTTCAAGGTCTCTTCCAACCCTGACATTTCTATGATTCTATGACCGACTCAAAAGTTGGGCAGAGCAGGGGCAGAGTCTACTAGGAGTTGTGATCCACCACTGCGGCACGGGGATCAAAGTCGTCGTGTCTGTGACGTACAGTTAAAGCGTTCGTCTCCTAAAGGTTCCGGTGTAAATTTTTCATCTGTGCCCTTTCTGCTTAAGCGCACGGTTGCATAAAGGGAATTACAGCACGGTCTTTCTAAACAGCCTCTTCCAACCATACCCAAAGAGCTTCCTCTGCCAGGCTTTAGTTTTTCTATGTAGAAAAGGAATTTTGGCTGTAAATAGTTATCAGAAGACGGTTTCTGACAAGTATCATTAGCTAATAACGACCGTTTCCCCAAAAGGTATTTTGACACTTCTAGTAACATGTTTGTCAGCACAAACCGAGAATTAAAATGGAAATAAATAATTCAGACATTTAGCATTTGTCAGACTGTCCGCTGTCTCCCCAGTTCAGCGGAGAACTTCCTGCTTGCAGCAGATGTTTCCAAGAAATACGCACGCATTTCACCAGAAAAATATTGCCACTTAAAAAACTCCTTAGCTGAAATTAAACAGGCAGAATTTGACCGACAGAAATCCAAAGTCTGAATTACAGGGAGCGAACCAAGCCCGCTTATTTTTTTCAGTGTAACACAATTAAAAGCATATATACACAACAAACACGTTGTTTATGCACTTTATAGGTAGAGACTTCCCAAAATAAGGTAAAAACAGAGCAAGTGATATCATGGTCACTTAAAGTTTCACAAGTAAATCCTTTTGGCCACATTACCTATTTGTGGAAGACCAAGGATGCCCCCACTTGACTGAAGTATGTCAGTGCTGAGCAATTAGCCGCTAGCTACCAACTGATTTATGTTTTCACCGCTGCTGCGCACGAAAATGTGCAGAACCAGGAAAGGAATTCTTCATTTACCACGACAGTCAGCCCCAAAAAGTTGTTTTATAAACCAACCTACCTGGTCATCAGATAGATGCACTTGCAAACTCATTTAGAAAGGGCAAAATGTGTACCTTGGTCAGATTTTTGTTAAAAATACTGGATCAGATGTACTTGTTAAAAAGTGGTGTGGTTTTTGGTGGTGGTTTTTTTTTTGTTGTGTGTTTTTTTTGTCGAGTTTTTTTTTTGTCTTTCATTTTAATCCTGTCAAGGATTCAAATCAGTATGAATAAACTGATTAAGACAAACATGTCTAAATATAATGTATACACAAAATAGAGAAGAAAATAAATGGGAAGCAAAACAGGGAAGCAATAAATGATAAACTTTCTTCACCAAGCATCAGATTTTAAATCAGAGAAACAAATATTGCTCAGGAGCTGCCAAACAGCTATTCCAGATTCAGAGTGATGTAACTAAGATCAAGTTTTTATCTTTTTTTTTTTTTTTTTCACAACTTAAAGTGGAAACCAGTAACTAACCACTGACCCTAAATTTAATGTACAGCAGAACTTACAATACATTTGCAGTCTAGATTATATATATGGAAATAACACCGTCGGGATAAAATAATTAAAATAGCACTATTAAGATGTGGAAAAATTCTATTTTAACAAAATTTCAAAACAGAGCTACTTCTTCAAACCATGGAGGACTATTTACTAGAAATATTAAGTGTTAACTATATGTCTTTATACTTGTTGCTGAAAGTCTCTGCAGAAATGTTAAATGTTCCAGTCACCACCTAAATATTTCCTGGTTAACTCTGAAATGACCTTAGGCAATATTATCATTCAAATGCCTTAATTATACATCTAAAAAACTGAAGATGTAACTGATTTTAACACTAGGTTTTACAAAAGGACATCCACTTAAAAGGGCATCCATTAAATCAACAAATTTTGCAGAATTTTGCATTTTATTTACAAAATACCCATTTTAAAATCGATTACAGATTACAATTCTTTGCAAATCTATACTTAAGTTGGAGCTTTTTTGTCATGCCTGTCCTTCCATTTACTTCTGATTTTCTAAAAGTATTTTATCCAGAATATGCAAGATTCAGGATGTACATAATGTCCTCACAGAGTTTTCCATTCTCCAGCTGATAAAGGATAAAATACACTCCGCTTCCTTTCCAGATTTAATATTCCAAGTTTTTTTGGATAAAGGTGAAGTTAATATTGTGATAATGTTATGCTCTTACTAACAGCTGAGTCAAAGCTTTCATTATTTAACCTCCAATAAAAGCATTCCACTCAAGACACACTGGAGATACATGTGAGCAGTGGCAGAACTGTGCATGAGCACTTGACATCCCTTCAGAGGGGTTAACAAATACTAGTTTGGTTTTTTAACTGAAGTACCATTACGAACAACGTTGTCTTTTGATACCTGTAGGTTATACGCGTTAGTTACAGGTTCAGTGCAAACACAATTACTACCAAATGCCTATTTCTAACATGTATTTGCTCTACAAGATCGGTAAGAAGCCATCAAATGAAATGGAAGTTTAATTAGTTTTTCCTTACAGAAATTCTTTGAAGCACTGACTAAATAATTCTTCTATACCACACAACAGTCATGACTTGGCTTTTTGAGTTCAAAAGCCAAAGTCCCTGAGAATTCATTTGGAAATCCCGCTAAAAAGCATCAGATATCCCCATCAAACTACCAGATCTGCTTGCTAATCAACAGGTCACTAGATCTAAAGGATTTCTATTGCACGGCAAACGCAGAGGTTCCAGAGCCGGTCCCTCACACATGAGCTCAGATGTGGATGCAGCATCACATGGGTGCATTTATCAGCTGGAGTCAGCACTAACTTCTCTACTTTATTCTTCTTTTACATGTTCTGGAAGCTTAACTAATATTTTTTAGAGTGTACACATTTTTCCTCTTGGGAGATTATCCCATCAGACCATTACTCTCTGCTAACAAGAGGACAATAGCTTTAAATGTTAGGCTGCAGCCCTACATTTCAAAATACTCAAGTAATTGTTTTGCTGCTCTCAGGAATGCAGCACCAGGCACACTCATATATTCATAAAGTGAGGGTTGAGATGTATGTTTGACACACATACAGCTCAACCAAGGCTCCGAAGAGGAAAATCAAGGTGGGAGCTGGTGATGGGAACGCTGGGCTATGAACTAAGATCTCATACGAGACGTGGGGAGCAGCCAGAATGAAGATCACTGGGACTCAATTGCAGAAACTCTCAAGAACTTCTTGACAGGTTGCATGGGGGTAGAGGAGTTTAAAGAGAGCAAGAGGTAGTGTTGAAGGCTGGGACAGAAGGATGCTGAGAGGAGTAAGAAAGCCAAAAAAAGAAAGTACGTGACAGCCATGGGAATCCGGGTGGAAGACTCATGTGGTTTTATATTAACGAACACAACTCCCCAAAGAGCAAAGGGGTGGAGAGGACAGCCTAGGAATGGTAATTAACTACAGGAGAAGAGGAAGCTGAGATTGAGATAGGGCTGAAAGTCAGAATAGGGAAGACCTACAAACAATCAACAAACAAGTTCTGTGCCTCAAGAAGCAAGTACAGGCAACGGTCTCTTACTTCTTTGGCTGAGCAAAATAAAAGGGATTTTCCCTCACCGTTATCAAAACCATAATGCTGTCTAGGCTCACTGAAAATTGTGAAATCATTAAAATGCAAGATAAGGTAAATGAAAGTAGTACTCAACTAGGTAAAACACGTAGCATGCAGCTGAATGCAGAAAAAGTTTGGGAAACTCAGCTGAACTGAGCTGAGCTGTCTGAAAAATGGTATAAAGGTGCGATATAAACTAGACACTCGGGTACATTTCAGTCCAATAGATCATTTTATATCATCAAGGTGATCCTCCAGAATTGTAGTTTTGAAACATTACAGAGCCCTAACCGTAACACAGAGGAATTGCTTAGTCTGGGAATAGTCTGTATTGAATATGGCTCATTTAATAGATGTTCTGCCTCTGATAAGGTCTGTATGTGCCCAGTGTGCATTCAATCTGTTTACTCTGGGTTGTGAAACATTCCAGGTATAAGTCAAAAGCTGATTTTTTAAACCAATATTAGGACTGAAAAAGAATATGGACAGCAAGTCCGCAAAGACAGAATAAAACTGCTTTCTGTTTTTCCAACGATGGGAAAAAAAAAATAAAAAAAATCTTCCTGACCTAGAGATGCTGAGATATTTTTTACTTAGGCTATTTAGTTATTTCTTAAGTAGCAGGTCACCGTAACATTAGGATGGCTTCAGTGACGCAACAAAATACGAGTGACATCGCTCTCCTCTTCTAGTAAGGGAAGTGCCTGCCTGCGTGTAGTAGAAAATACAGATTTCCCAGAAAGAAATGTTAGGAGTTCTGTTATCCTGTTACACTGCTACACAGGCGTGTCATTTTTAGGAGTACATTCTTTACCTTTGTTGCTCTCTATTTGCACAGCCTGGTGTAAGATTACACAAAATGTCTCCAGTCCCTACCGCTCCTAAAAAATGAAGGAAAGCCGAAATCCCAGCTGCCTGGTAAGAGCTATAGATTTACTGAATTTGTTTCTTACATATGATTAACAACACGTATTTAGGTAACCACATTTCTCTAGCATCAGACATCTTAACATTTTGCCTTCCTCACTCTTCTGATTGTGCCTACAGCTAATCTGGATATGTAACAAAATACAAACTTTTATCTTAAAAAGCTTAGGCATAAGCTTTTAATTGCTTATCATTTTACGGGTTTAATTCAGCACAACCAAACCAGTCCACGTTCAATCACAACCTCAACGTTTAGACATCTGCCTGAGTCAACACGATGCTCTCATGTTTGAACCTGGCAAGGTGAGGAGGAAGGCAAAATCCTTGGGACATGCCTCAAGTTAGCTGTTGGTGAGGTAGGTGAAATTATTTCACTGTAAAGGGCTTTCAGTTGTTTGTTAGATATTTTGGTGGCCAAGAGGCTGGAAAGAGCTTTTACAGACTATGCCCGGGAAAAATACACATGCTACCTAAAATGCCAGCACAGGAAACAAACGTAACTTTCTAGACCAGAAGAATGGTGGACCCTCTCAACCTGGGAAGAAAAAGAAAGTGATCAAGGCCATCTGGATATTCTGCCTTCTTTCTCTGCAGTTTTTCCAAATCGTGCCCATTTGCTCGCAGCACTGTGGAGAAGAGTGACGGGCTGGGGAATGGAACAGGGTTTAATCCACCCTGATTTGCCCCTGAAAATAACTGGGGGAGGGAGGGAGTGCTTTCAATATGTTTTCACTTTATCAGTTGGAGGTAGACAGACAACGTGGTCCCATGTCATAAGCTGCATGATGCTGTGTTTAACGGAATGCTCTGGACCCAAGGGAGAACTGATGAAGATAACACCTGCCAGCAAGTAGCGTACACCCCACAAGACCCCATTTACTGCACTCCCTCTCCTAGACAGCCGCAGCTTCCCCCTGTTCAAAGCTCTCCCTCGCTGACTCACGTCTAAACTCACAGTTTGTGCTGTGCACAGCTGAGTCACACACACAACGGCTGTCCTTCAACAGGCCATCACTTCTGGTCCCAGCCTGCAAGGTTCAGCAAGTCCCTCATGCTCGAGTTAGTTTTATCCACGTAACTTTTACTTCTCCAACCCCACAAACAAAGATCACGTTGGTAATTGTTATTCTAATCATTACTATCCATTTCTTCTTACACTGTCCCCAGCCCACGGAATCACAGAATGTTAGGAGTTGGGAGGGACCTCGAAAGATCCAACCCCCCTGCCAGGGCAGGATCACCTAGAGCAGGTGACACAGGAACGCGTCCAGGTGGGTTTGGAACATCTCCAGAGAAGGAGACTCCACAAGCTCTCTGGGCAGCCCGTTCCAGTGCTCTGTCACCCTCACTGTGAAAAAATTCTTCCTTACTGCTCAAGGCAAAACGTTGTTGCTCATTATTTATTATCCTTATAGGAGAGTGTATGGCACTCCATTTAAGCAGTGTGACACAAATGCTGCATCAAACATAGCATTTCAGCTTGCCTGTGATCTCCGGCATGGTCACCACCGTCCAGTATCAGGGCACTCTGTGATGGGGGAATGAATATATTGACATGAGATTCACAACTGCTATTTTACAAATAGGGAAACAGCCTTAATTAACTAACTTGCCTGGGCCAGTAAAGTGAACCCACTATCACAAGAACTCAGAGATGTTTCTAGTACAAGCATCCTGGCTTGTATTAGAAACACTGTGGGCAGCAGGAATGGAGAGGTGATTGTCCCCCTGTATTAGGCACTGGTGAGGGAACACCTTGAATATTGCGTTCAGTTCTGGGCCCCTCACTACAAGAAGAACATAGAACGGCTGGAGCATGTCCGGAGAAGGGCAACGAGGCTCATGAAGGGTCTAGAGCACAAGCCCTATGAGGAGCAGCTGAGGGAGATGGAGTTGTTCAGTCTGGAGAAGAGGAGGCTGAGGGGGGACCTTCTTGCTCTCTACAACTCCCTGAAAGGAGGTTGGGGTGAGGAGCGGGACAGCTTCCTCTCCCTGGTGGAGTGTGACAGGAGCACGGCTGCAAGCTGCCCCAGGGGAGGTTTAGACTGAACATTAGGAAACGTTTCTCCACTGAAAGGGTCATTAAACATTGGAATAGTCTGCCCAGGGCAGTGCAGTAGTCACCATCCCTGGATGGGATTTAAACGGCGTGTGGACCTGGTGGTGAGGGACGTGGTTTAGTGGTGAGCTTGCAGTGTTTGGTCAAAGGTTGGGCTAGATGATCTTGAAGGTCTCTTCCGACCAAAGACATTCTGTGATTCTAATGTGAATCTGGTGTACACATCCACAGCATCCCACCACAGCACCGCTCCTGACTCCAAGGGCAGGTGAAAGTGCTCCAAATAACCAAAACCTAGCTTTCAGATTCGGACAAGTTAAGGTGAGGTCTAAGACCCGGTCATCTCAAAGACAGAAATACATCATTTGTAGCTTCAAACACTGTTCTGCGTAGCTTGCCCAGTGTCACCTGTCAGCTCCACGTCACGAGCTCTGTTCCCGCTCTCTGTGCCAACAACCTGCCATAACGAAAAGACTGTGCTCTGGTAAACACCTTCCAACTCCTACAAAAACCCCAAAATGGCAGGCCTGCAGAGCCCTGCCTCTTCTGTGACAGGGTTTGGTTACTTCTGCTCCAAGCACTGAGGAAGTGGTCTAGCAGAAAAACATGGGATGGAGTTACACGATTGTATACTCGTGCACATTGCAATCTACAGGCATATTGTGCACAACCAGAGAGGTGACAGTAACGGAGGCAACCTTAAACCTGGCAACTCAAAACTGCCAAGTACTCACTTTAGTAATTTTTCTATTTATCTGGTAGCCTCCTTTCAGTTCTTATTTTGTCTGGTAATGAAGTAAATTTGTCTTAGCACAGTCTTTCAGGATTTTGGTTCGGTTTTCATTGTTAAGGATTAAAGGGAAAAAAACCCCTGAGTATTTGAGAACTGAACTCAAAACCTTCAGAACCACAAGTCACAACACATCAACTACCGGACAATTTCCTCACTCAGGCAACAGGACACAGAGCTGGTCTGCTCATGGGAATCAATTAAGAACAAGACAGACTGTTTATTTCAAGCTGACTACCTCCCCCTGTGGATGTTCTTAATAGAGAATAACAGTACTACACCAGAGTGAGGGGAGCTACCTCACCAGGTGAGAGGCCCTAAATTTATTAGCTAAGGGCAAAGAGAACGTTACATTAATGAGTTGGTAAAGGAGAAGCAAATCTGAGACAATATAATGAATTGGTTACCCATGTGCAAGTAATTTCACTCGATGGTCAGTACAGCCATGAAGGAAAAAAAAAAAAAAGTCATATTGAGCTCCTTCTTAGATTCAACTGTTATAAAAGGATTGGCTGAGGCTCATCTCGCTTCTCTTCCCTGAGGTCGCATAATCTTTGTCCTGAATGACATGTTTTCCATTAAAAAGAACAGGAAAAGGTATATAATTCATACCATTAAGCCGAAGCGAAAGCTGAGCTCATTCTCTGATGATTACCCATATTTGTAATGTAACAGTATGAACGGGTCACATGCAGGGACGGGGTCTCATTTTTCTGCTCTCAGAAGACGGGCAGTTTCCTTGTGTCCACCTTCCTTTCCCCAGCTGCCCTGGTGGCACATGGGTTGAAGACTCTGCTCCCGTGTAATCTGTGCTGGAAGCCCAGATGAGCTACCAGGATGCTGCCAGTTCACAATCCCTGGCTTTCTGCCAGACAGGAACGTTCAGGGTTTTGGGCAGGTTGCCAGAATTAAGCAACTTAAACCACAGATGAGGAATAGCAATTTTCAAAGCTTTTAACTTTGTTAAATGTGAACTGAACTAGCAAAACGCACCTCCCTGGGCCCAAGGCTATCTCTGCCACATTTCAAAGGCCTGCAGCAAACAATGGAAGTGTTAGAGCTTGTCAGAAAAGGTCACAAGAATCTCTTCTAAAAGAAAGCACAAGGCGAACTAAAAATGAGAGTCACTGCCAATTCTTCCTAAAAACAGTGAACTCTTGTTGCTTTTGCAGGAATTTCTTTCCACATTAGCCATTAAACAAACGCAAGTCATTCTCCCACTCTTCTGACCATTTCAACAGGCGTTGTTTTTTCAGACAACCTCGTGATGTTGTATCATGAAGGTGACATTGCGCCACAGAAATTTATAGATACCTATTTTGTAAATCTACTGCATCATTTAGGCACAGCCATAGGCAGATTTATGAAAGCATCAGTCTCTGTCTACGAGAAATCTCTGTTTGAAGTACATGAGAACAGAATAGATGCCAGATTTGTGCAGGTATTGCACAAAGGAAAACAGCCTCTGCGAGTGGAGGGGCTTAGAGCAGTTGGTATGCTCAAGCCAAGTATCGATGACACAGAACCTGATGTGGTGCCTCTGAAGGCCAGATGACACCTCTTAACTGAGGGTGGAAATCAAATAAGCATGTTCTACAACTGTGCATGAGGTGCTGGTGTCCATGAGCTTACATCAGGCATAAAGATGGCTATGGTCAAGAAAGCTCCTTAGGACAGCTATAGTTAAATGAGAATTTAATGGGAACAAGTAAGTTTCAGTCTTGATAAACTACTGCATTGGTAGTCCACTCTATGCAAACAATCACAAGATGAAGGTCAATAAAAACATTGCTTCATCATTCAGTGGTAAGGAAGAGCTATCCATAGATGATGGGGGACATTTGAAATGCTCAATGCTTTTTTTTTTTTTCCTTCATCTGTCTTTATTCTGCAAGTCAGATGCAAGTTGGAGACTAGCATGACTAATATTAAACACAAAAAGGTCAGATTTCAGCCAGGTGTGGAAACAGTTTAGATAAGCCAGATGCTTTTTCACACCAGGTGAGCACACTTGATGTTATCCTTGGGTACTCGAAGGACCAACATGAAACAACTTTGAATTCAATGGTGGGTTTGAAAACCTGAAGACAGGTGAGATATTAGAAGAGCAGCAAATGGCTACACACCCTTCCAGTCTTCAGAAGCATGCAAAAAGACAAATTAGAAGAATGCAGAGAAGCTAACAAAAACAGGTGGGACAAATAACTAAAGTTTCTTCTTAGCACATGGAAGTTGAGAAAAGCAATGAACATTAATTTGTCATCAGCAAATCATGACAACCAGTCCGAGTTCCTTGGCAAGAGGGAACACTCTATGAGAGGTAAGACATAATGATTGTAGTTAAGCTCTTCTTACTGTCTCTCAAGATGCTCTCACAAGGAAGCACAGAAAAGGGAGCTTTAATGAGACTCGCGTAGCATAGGTGCAAAACAGGCTAGAAAACGACATCCAGGACCAGTTTTTAAATGATTACGGGAATTATTTACTAAAAAAAGTTCTGCAAGAGTATTTCTTGAGTTCAGTGTTGAATGCCTGAATTAAGAAGGTGGATGATAGACGTGAAGCTGAGTTGGACATCAAACGCTCTAGAAGAACTCTCATCGTAGAGAAGGGAGAAAAGAAGCAAAGAAAACGGGATGAAATTCAATAGGTGCGAGTGTGACATAGAAAGGAATAATCATTTACATAAATGCAAGACGAGGAAGAACTGGTTAGGTAACAGTTCTTCACAAAAGGATGTGGGGGAAACAGTCTATTCAAGTTGAACGTAAGTCAACAACATCAGGTTGTTGTGAAAAAGACAAACATCGTACCGAGATGTACAGACAGGAATAAAGCTTGCAAGACATGTGCTGCCTCTCCCACTCCACTCAGCATCAATAAAGCCGCAGCATAAATGTTATGTTTAGTTTTCCCTGATGCAGAGTGTAAGGAAAATGAGCTCAAAGAAAGATCAGGAGGGGAAAAAAACCAAACCAACAACCCATGAAGAAAGCTGGAGCAAATTTAGGTCAGGTACGTTAAGAAAAAAAGGATAAAGGAAAGGAACGTGATAGGTCTTCAAGCCTGTAAAATTCTGAAGAAGAAAGAAAACTCGTTGTCCCTCATGTCAGTGTTTGCCAAAATGAAGTTATGGGCTTTAATTGGAACAGGTCAGGCATTTGGAGAAGCAATCTCTAAGACATTATAATGAAACACTCAGACTTGGCTTCGGAAAGCCACAGATGCTTCATTATTGAAGGCCTTTAACAACAGGTTGAAGAAATCTTTCATTTTGTAAAGCTGAACTTGCCTTTGGGCAAGTAGAAGGTCCAAGTGATTTCAGACCTACCTTCTGGGTGTTTCTTAACTCCAGGTCTCATAGGGAAGGGACACACCTGGCACAGGCTGCTGCCACCAGCGAGTAGAAGCCTGGCAGAGCTCCCCTCTGCTCTCTGGCAGCAAGGGAAGCAACCTGAAAAATCTCCATTTTCCACCGAGCAACACCAAACACTCGCCTCTTAGTTCACGGCACCTACCAGAAAAATACGCCCTCTTTTAAAAATTAAGCCTAGAGTGGGGGTCCCGATGTTATTTCTTTCACAACGCACCAAATTCACTGGTGTTAATCACATTTCCTTGCGAAGCAGAGGCTTTTTTGCTTTATTCCTGGCACGCAGCTATCTGAATAGACAGCAAGTTCCATAACCGCTACCACAACCCTCCAAATGAGTAACTGTACAGAGTATGTCTTTCCTCTTTTAGTAGTTTAGGAGACTGGCTATCAAAAAGTATAACCCCACCACTCCAACTGCTCCCCAGGAACAGCAGCAGCTCTCTCTTCCGTTCAGCACATCTCTGCAGAAAGTGATAAATCCCCTTGAAAATCTGGGGGACCTTAGAAAGCCTATTTCACCTGCAAGGTAAGAGTTGAGGGCGAATCCAGGACAACAGTCAGAAAACGAAACCACCCGATTACAATTGGGTGAAATTAGGTAAAACAGTAATTTTCTAGGAAATTGGGCAAACAGCAAGGCGTACGCAACCCTGGTAACCGAATGACAGCAGAGATGTCACGAGCAGAGTGAACTGGGAAATAAGAATTACTTTAGGGTTTGTTTTTTTGTTTATTTTTCTTTTTTTTGTTTTTTTTGTGTTTTTTTTTTGTTGTTTTGGGTTTCTTTTTCGTTTGGTCTTTTTTTTTGTTTAGGTTTTTGTTTTCTTTTTTTAAAGAAAAAACAAGGTGGTAGCGCTTGAAAAATTCTTCTGTGCCAGAAACAGAAACACTTCACTCACAAACCCCATTCATAAACATAAGGAATAAATGGTAGACTTGTTTTAGTTGCCCGACAGAACAAGCATTATTTAAGCAGTGTGAAGGCAGATTGCTATCTTTACTTCATTGAATACTACCTTATTCTGTGAATAGCCCCCATGGAATAACAGCCACTACTCAAGGATTCAATAGCTTAATGAACATAAGACTGGCACAATCTGGAGCTTAATTTGCATGGAGCTTGAATATTTTTGTCTTATTAGTTTCACTTTGAAATAAATAAATAAATAAATGAAAGTAACAGCGATTCAAGTGCCACTTGGCTTAACATATATTTTTCCAGGAATTCTTCACACTATCCAAATTTGCTAATTGCTAGGACTTTGTGCAGCTAAAAGGAGAAACACATGTTAAATGAAAATGGCCTTTTTGTTTTATATTATGTAATTAACACAAGCTTTTCTAGCTTCAACAGTGGCAAATCTATCCTCTTGAAAAATACACACGCAATTTTCATTATACAAATTAAATTTGGTGCGGTTATGCTTTTAGCGCACAACAAGTAAAAGCTTGTAAATGAGAAGCTGAAGCATAAAGGTATGGCAAGGCTCGTTTAGGAAGTCAAAATCTTTGGGAAAGAGGAATTCTCTCCTGCAGAAGTCAAGAAAAGCTGCTAATAATTAAATACAGCTTTGATTAACATTTTACGCTACACGTTTATTTGGAAAGTCCTTATTTAAGCAGATCATGCTATAAAACTAATCAAATCACTGTACTCCATTCCCTTACGATGCCTGGCAAATAACCACACAACAGTTGGAAACTGTCAAAATATTTTACAGCTCAATTGTAATTACCATCCAAGTCTAAGCATGCAGTAATTGGGTGTTAGCCATGTTCTAGGGGTGTTGCAGCAATACGCAGCAGTCGGGTCTTCCGCGTTTCATTTTTTTACATGTCTAAAACTCCTGAATGATCCCCAGGATCTACTTCATAAAATTCTGAAGGAAATATTAGTACGTCATCAACAGAGATAGCTTCCCCCCCACTCCTGATACGATATAGTATTTACATCAACATTTTAAAAATTAGTTGAAGATTTGGATCTACAGAATTTGTTCAGTAGCATTTTTTTTTTTGTCTGTTTTTTCCTGGTTTAAATTTCCTAAAGTAAAAGAAAATATATATTGTCAGACAAACAAAAATTCAACTTTTTGAGGAAAATATTCCATGTGAAATATTGTAGTATTAAAAGCTTTGAGACAGACCGCTGATTTTGACCTCACGGAACAAATTTTGTGGATCACAGATAGAGAAAATATTCCAAGCTGCTGAGAGAGGAAAAAAAAAAAGTCCTGCTACAATATGGTAACATGAGGAACTTGCAAGCGTTTTTAGCGTGTCCTGTTATATATATAATGTGTGCAATACTCGTGAGTATTGTACACAGATGATAGCTTGATAAATTTTCCTGAACAGACAACTCTATAGGGGCTTCTCATTGTTTAGAGCTGGTATTTCTAAGGCAGCATGAGAGATGTGGATTCATGATTCACTGGTCTTTCAACACCGTTCGAATCATTAATCCATCCATTAACTGTCACTAACTCCACAGCGACAAGACAGACAACAGCACTGGATGCCTAATACATTACTGCCCAGTGAATTAAAATCTTTAAGAGTTGTTATGCCTTTGAGCTGACAGGTTATAAATGGAAGGAAGTATTGCATTTTAAGTGTCCTTTGGACTTAACTTACACGGTTGGGTTGAATAAAATTAAGCACTCTCGAAAGAAAGGCTCTCAACTGGTCGCCAGATGATGCAATCGCTAGCACGCTTCTGGTGGGAGCTGCTTGTGATTCCAAATATTTGTAAGCAGACAGGACTAGGAAACACCTAGATGGGATGGCTGTACCAGAAGGCTTTAGTCTTCCAACCAGTAGTACCGGCGCTATCAGAAGGGGCTGCAGAGGAAGGTATCGATCGCTCTCCCTTGAGTTGGGGGATGAGACGACATTTATCAGAGAACCCCAAAGAGCTATACAGGGAAAAATTTCAGCCACCACAAATGCAGAAAACTCAGGCTCAAGCCTCATCCATCATCTTTAACAAGTCTGATCACGTCCAGGTGTTGCAATGTGTAGAGCACTTATCATTCACACATCTCAGTCTCCTGCAATCCTTTTCACTGCACGAGCACCTCGGGATAGGCGTAGGAGGGAAAAGAAGGGAGCCTTCATTCCAAAACAGGAATTTCCATGCTTTGGGAAGTGTAAATTAGAGCATTACTACTAGTCTGACAGTAAGTTTGCTAATAAAAGTGTAGCAACATATCTAATTGCGTAACGAGAGATTAAATGATTATGACAATCTTTGAAATGGGGAGAGAATAAAGAGAAGAGAAAGCGTACGTAAGGGAGAGCACGGCAAAGGAGCTGCAATTTCTAAACTTTGATAGATGTTTAAAACCCAACCTATTTCATACTTTGTTGATACCGCTCTAAATAAGCTTCCAGTGGAATCCAGCAAGTTTGTTCTAGCGGGTATCAGTTCCAAGTTAGATGAGCGACAGCTTCTAAAAATCCAAGGTGTAGGATCCATCACCTTAAAACCACGGCTTTTTGCCGATTGCTAGGCAACACGCTACAGCAGAAGCACAACCCAATCCATGACCAGGAAACAAGTACAGTGAGATCACTAGACTAAGATCCACCTTACCTTTAAAGCTTCCAGCACCTAACGCTGCACTCTTGAAGATAATCCTAGATAATAACATTTTAAAAAATTTTTTTCATTAAAATATCCATTGAAAGACTCCTTTTTGGGGATCGGAGACACTACTAAGTTTATAGTAGCCGGTCAGCAGCTAGTGGGTAACCCACAGCTCACCTCATCAAGGTCTGCTCTAAAGGAGTATGGGAAGAGACAGGATAAGCTGCAGTAGAAGATGTTTTACCACGTTATATCCTCTGAATCCAAGCGATTCTTCTCCAGAGACTGCCCTCTCAACAGCACAGCTCTCTTTAAAGTATAATGTAGGTATTTAATCAGTGGGTGTTTAATCAAGCTCTTTAATATTACACCTGAACTTCTAATATATTAGGCTCACCAATATTTTTCATAACATTTACAACACGGTCTCCTTAATTACTTTAGTTTCTAGCTAGGCCCTTTAAAGTCCTTTCGCTGAGCTAGAGCACACAATTTCATTCACATTTTAAAAGCTTTTCCCACGCATGCTTTTCAGGGCCGATTGGTCTGAATCATACATATGAACTATATTTAAAACGAGTGCATTATTCATTACTACAAACTATGAAGTATCATTTAGGGATTAACACAACTATCTACTAGACTACAAAACAGCTCTTGTCAATAATGAAACCAAGTGAGTTCCAAAGAATCGGCTGTGTTTTTAAAAAGTACCCAAATACTTCTACAAAGTACAAAAATATTTCTCTAAATCTACCAAGAAAAAAAAACCATATGCATGTCGTCTTTTTATTGAGATGAAAATAAATTTGTTACAGAGGACAGTAACATTGAGTATAATACTATTTAAGATATATCAGAAAGAGTTCTTGTTTTCAATGTTTTCAACCTTTTTTCTTTTCCTTTCCATATCACTCTCTATATAGAGTGCTTGCACTGTATGCATTTGAGATCTATCTATATGCTTCTACATAGGATAAATCAAAAAAAAAAAAATACTAGCAGGATCTGGATTTTGTATTCAAATGGCTAATTCTCCAGAGAAACATTTCCTTTTCCCCTAGATTCCATTTATGTACTTTAAAACAACTCAGAAAAAATGTGAATCCGAAATACGTTACACCAGACAAAACCCTCAGATAGCTCCTAGAGCCACAGTAGCAGAGAACAGACAGTTCTTCTGAAAGAGTAGGAAAAAAAAAATATTTAAAAGGAGGCAGCGAGTCAAAAAACCACGCATGCAGCTCGACTTCAATAAAAACAGCCATCGTTCGGTTCCTTTGGACTGTTTTCTATTTGTTTTCTTTTCTTCTACGCAGTTAATTTTTTAGGAAATTGTTGTTTTTCCCCCACTGTTGGTGTTTTTTTTTTTTTGTCACCACAGACACTCCCTTTAGGCAACCGTGCATCAACAATCCTCCCACGTTCAAAGCCGGCTACATCTGTTGCTCTTTCCCATTGTTGAAAATTCCTGCCTTAATCCTATTTGACTTTATTCAAGCAAAGGTCATCCAGAATTCAACAAATGGAGGAGCGATAGCGAGCGTACTGTTGAACATGGCTAAAAAAATGCTGTTGTAGAACACGCAGCTAGTGTGCCCGCACTATCGGAGAAGGGCTCCGTTTATTACGCAGCTCCGAGTGCAACGCGAATTGGCAACGTATTTCTTCCATCGACTCCGGAATACAACTAGTTCCTTCTAACTAGCTTGATTCTCTCGCCTCCAAAAGATGGGCACTTAGCTCGTAGTTGCTAGTGAGTGTGTGTACAGAGTACATAGGTTTCATCTGCCCCAAGGTGTAGCTTCTGGCATATATGGCTTCCCTGTTTCTCCTGGTTTTTAGGAGTGTATCTACCTTCACAAATCTATTTAATTAACCAGCCCCTGTAAAAGTAATGGTGAGGGCGATTTTAAAGCAAAATTCTGCCTAAAAGTACTTTTTACAAAGCAGGGTAGAAGAGCTCATGCAAACACTTAATTTCAGGGCCATCGCTGTACTGTGGATTCGCTCACAGAAGCTCTCTGTTTTGGTCTAAGACTCATTTTTCTTCCTCAGTAACATAAAAAAAAATTAAAGCACCCCGGCTCAGACTTCTGATTCATTCCTGTGCTTCAGTATCTGACCCAAACCAAAGAATGATTAGCAGGAATAGTGAATTAGTAAGCAAACCAAAGCTAACTATCAGACTGATTTATGAAGGGAAGAGAACTATTTTTTAAATATGCCCATAATTCATCATGACAGAAGCCCAGGACTATTTATTCCTGCACGCTTATTTCCAATTTGAGGTGCTTGCCAACCACAATGAACCAAACCCACCCTTCAGGCAAGCGGAGAAACACGCTATTGTTAGTCTCGTTCCTTCATCCAGCACTTTGCTGGGGGCCCCAGACAGCAGGGAGCGCACCCAAGACTTTAACTATCTAAATCAGCCCCACAGTAAAACTCCCCAGAAGGAACAGCTGAAAGATAAATGCTGCAATAATGTCAGCTTATTCAGATTGTGTTCAGCTCCTCGTTAGGTGCAAGGGAACACTGGGAAGAAGCAAGTTTTCAATTGAAAAGCTGTCGTGTACTCTGCTTGGGTGGCTCTCGTTAAAGAGCCTGATAATAAGGTGTAAAAACTCTACAGAAAAAAAGGAGAAGTTTTATCAGGTTTTTGCTGGGAAGATTTTGAGGATTTTTGTTTTGATGGTAGCTTTAAAAAGTCTTATGAGAGGAGAAGCGTTCCTGCTTTCTTCTACCTTTTAAGGAGCAAAGCTTGAACTAAACAGGAGTAACAGTCAAGCATGTGAATCAAAGCCCTCCACGTCCTTTGAAAAAGTTGACAAGAATGGCAGGAAGGTGGTTTATCCTCCAGTACCTGCACCAGGAGCCTGCAGCCCTGTACCGCCCGCCTGCCTCCTCCTGCCTCCCTTCTGCTAGAGGAGCAGAGGCAAAGAACTTAAAGGAAAGCAAATAAAAGGCCCTCCCCTCATCACGGATAAGGATCTTCAGATTACATATCCCAGAAGCAAGCCCAGATCTCACTTTGAGCTAAAATAATACGGTTGTTTTTCCAATGCTTCAGCAGGCTGCAGCCGCTTTGCCCGACCGGCAGTGTTTGTACCTAATCCCGCTCGTCCTCTGCGAGAGAAACTAAGCGGTGCCATGAAAGCACTGACATTTAGGAACCGCAGCCCTCCAGAAACTATCGCTCCCGGCAGCTCCCAACTTCTTCCTTGCATTTATGCATCTTAAGGATATTTAAAGGAACTATTTCAGGCAAATAACTTGGACATTTCCTAATGTAGGAAGTAACAGCCCAGGAAAGGCAGCGTGGGTGTTCCCACCATCCAAAGGCCATCTCTCCTCTGACCTCAACGGCCATGAAGCAGTTCCTGGATCAGGATTATTTATTTCATTTGTCCAACCTTGCACTTGCGGTAAAATAGAATCATAAATTGTCAGGATTGGAAGGGACCTTGAAGATCATCGAGTTCCAACCCCCCTGCCAAGGGCAGGGACACCTCCCACTAGAGCAGGTTGCCCAGAGCCCCATCCAACCTGGCCTTCAAAACTTCCAGGGATGGGGCTCCCACCACCTCTCTGGGCAACCTGTTCCAGGGTCTCATCACCCTCCTGGGGAAGAACTTCTTCCTAACGTCCAATCTAAATCTCCCCTCCTCTAGTTTGGATCCATTTCCCCTTGTCCTATCACTGCCTGACATCCTCAAAAGTCCCTCCCCAGCTTTCTTGTGGGCCTCCTTCCAGTCCTAAAAGGCCACCAGAAGGTCTCCTCGCAGCCTTCTCTTCTCCAGGCTGAAGATAGACTGTTGGGCACTTCATTCAAGGAAATGGAAAAGTTTCTATAAATCACATATATTTACATGGGAAACATTAAAGAAATTCTACTATTAGTGTTATTTTTTGAATAAAATATGAAAAAGAGTATTTCTAGCTACAGTTTGCCAACATGTGCAACATGTGCTGGCATTTTAACGGTGCACAGCAACAACATTCCCCTTTACTTCGTCACCCTCTACGCCTGTTGACTTTCCCAGTTTCCACCAGAGACGGATTTTCTCCTCAGGGAATGGTGCATACAATGTCATTAGACATTCCAAGATGAAATAAAGCACGTAAAAACACTGCCATTACACATCTAAAGAGCCTATTTTGCCACAAGAAGCCAAGTAATATTTCACGATTACAAATCTACTATAACTTGTAAATGTAAGTTAAACATAAAAATACGAAAAGTGAGGTTCTGAATGTCCTAACACCGGTTAAACAACCAAACCTTATTAGCACAGAAGTGCTAAGTGGTGCAACCCAGCTCTGCTGCAGGCACCGGCAACGTTTCCAGTTATTTCAGTGGGAGCTGCATTGCACCAGTAACACAGAAATATCTTTAAATCATGAAAATGGCAGAAGGAGCAAAGCATTTATCATCCTCCAAACTATGTGTCTTAATTTGCAAAGAAAAAGATTTTTCCAGGATAGTCCTGGAGACCTGTTCTCTGTACCCCACTACTGTGGATCTAAAGAAGAAATAGTCAAACACTTAAGTAGCAGCGCTTTTAAGTTGCCAAATTGAGTATTCAGAATTTGAGATATTACAACATTACGGTTACGTATTTAATGCTAATTTGTACTCTTTGCATATTTGTATTATGGTACAATCCTTGAGGGTACTACTTCCCCTAAAATTCTCCCTCGTGGAGAGTACTTAACCTCACTGCATGGGACTACCCAGTATTCCTATTTTTCTGCATTATTAGTAGTTTGCTCTCATGCCTCATCTCCTGCACATTCCCTGGACCTTGAACTGAACATAGTATCATTAATCTCATCAAAGGGATTTTCTACAGTGTTCGTCTTCATGGTATTTTAATCTAGAAGATTAAACATTTAATCTTCCAGACATCCTTGTGAGGTAGCACCCTATTTAACCAAAGAAGAAGTGAGGTCCACAAAAAAACCCAACCCCAAATTATTGGAAGCTGTTGCTTTTGATTCCTCAGTCTGAGCCACCTAAGATCTGACCTTACAGAGAACTGCTTGCTTTATGATCCTTCACGTGACACAAAACCACGCTCTTCCCAGCTGCACCACACTTGAGCTAAGTCAGTAACTCCACTCATTTATCATGGTTGTATCAAGCTGGGAACTTAAAAAAAACCAAACCCACCAGAATCCAAAATCTGTTTCAAGAGATTAGCTTAGCACCACATAATGAATCCATAACATAATATCCACTGCTCCTGGACAGCATTCACTTGCTTGTCAGAAAAAGCAGTGCCTTTCCAGTGGCCCTTGTCTCAACTAGCACACAGCCCGGACTACTTCCCTGGGTAACAACACACACTCTGCGAGCCATGAGCGCTGCAGAAAGAGCTGCATGTGATGATGTGCTTCCATCTAGGTGACACTCTGGTTTCTCACCACATGTGCTTGGAAACCGGCTAAGGGGAAGAAGTGAGGGGCTGAGGTTGGAAGGAGCTCAGCTCTGCCTCCAAACCTGTATGTAATTCCCATTGCAGGAACGTGTGGGTAAAATGACCTCAAATTTTGAAGGAAGCATCCCTCTTGGAGGTAATGCGACCATCGAACGTCACCTAAATCTCTTTGACAGCAGCTCAGCTGGCCTGTCGCTAGAAAAACGGGCACAAAATACTTCAGTCAGAAGGACAGAAAGCAGCAGATAGAACAAAGAAGGGCTTGGTTTCATCTATACTCTAAATGTCTAGAAAATTGACTCCTGTTGGCACCAAACATGGGAATAACATTAAGACAACAAACACCACGCTCCACCAATTTCCATTCAGAGAGTCACTTGCAAGGATTTTCACGTTACACATGGCTTCTTGCACCAGTTTTCTCCAAATCTCTAATTAAATAGGTAGAACGAAGCAGGGAATCTCCTGAAGAACCGAACAACTCTGTCCATCAACGCTCCTAGTCTTTATCCACGTCTCCTATTCATGCACAGTTGCGCGTGCATGTTGAAGGGAGAAAGAACTTTTGCAACATCTTCCCATTTTTTTTCCCCCTCTCCAATCATTGGTCTGCTCTTTAGATCATATAGATAAAAGGCTGCAAATATTCAGGGGCAATTCATCTCATCAACATTGCTTCTCAATTAGTTAGCCAAGTCTTATTTACCAAAGCTCTTCTACAGCCAAAGGAGAGAACCAGACACCTCTAGAAATAAGGTATCTGAGGCAGTTGGGTGACTCCATCTCAAAAGTGGATCCATTTTATTAAGGGCCAGTCCTGGGAACTCTTACTCACATAAGCAGTTAATAAAACTGCTTAATGCTCCTGCCTATTCCTGAAACACTAAATTGTCGCCACAATACACATTTGTGTTTGTTTTATTGTTTGTCCTGGTCTGGATGCTACAGAGGGATGCAGTCACCTCCAGTCATCACGGTTCCGAGACATAAAGCAGACCCAAAACCACCATGGAATGAAAGCTCATTTTCCCCAGAAAGATGCAATTTGTAGTTTTGTAAAAGTCACTTTTTAAAAGCACAGGCTTGCAGCTGAGTTCCAAATCCTCAGACTGTACTAATCTTAAGATGCTCTGACTTCAGTATTTTTGCCACATACGGCCTACAGATAAGACATTAGATAATTAAAAAAAACTAAAATACTAATATGTATGGACATATGTGTGTTCATGTGTATAAAATGCTTATCCCATTTCAGAGAAATTAGTGAACATTCTGAAAAAGAAATATAAGAAACAGTATCTTGAGTTGCAATAATTAGCCATCTGACACTTGCAACGACATCCTGCATCCCTACTTTCATCTTTATAAAAAGTGGCCCCTTCATTAACAGATCATTTGACTTCAACAAATCAGTAAAAATAGTTTAATTTCCCTGTACCAACAGAGTAACTCCTTTCAGCAGGGAGGAACCGGGATGATAAGCCAGCTTTTTAAAAAATGACCCTGCTACAAACACGAACAGAGGGAAGTTTAAATCACAGGAGACATCTGAACATGAAACGGTGGCAGAAGACTCGACGAAGGCTGCATTTTTGATTTTATATAATAACTCCCCAGCAGCAGAAGCGGCAGCTGCTGTGAACGACGATCAGTCCAAACCAGCACCACATACCCGAGGATACGTTACCCGGCTGAGCAAAGGCTGTGCTGCCACCGAAAGGGACTGTCCTGCTCTGTTCCTGTGCCTGTGTCGTGTTCCTGATACTCCCATAACTCAGTCGGTACCGGTGTTGGCACAAGGCGGGGCAGAGATGGAGGAAAGGTGAGAAATCAGGACAGGGACTGAACACAACACAGTAAAAATCCAAACCCTGAAGCATGCGTTCGTTGAGGACACAAGGAAGATACTCTTTAGGCCGTCCCTTTGGCAAAATGGAAGAATACTACACTTGCATTTGGAAGTAAAGAGAACAGTTCACTCCTTACTCTAATACGTATTCTAACAAGGTTGGTTTATGTCCAAACATAGGTTAGTAGTAAGGAAAACAGAAAAAGCACATAGCTAGTCAAGTTGACAAACACAGTTTAAAACTGATGCAAACAGTAACAAGAAATTGCTTCAGCACTGTATAAAAAAGGGAGCCTCTTTCATTATTTAACACTTGAAAAGCTACCAGTTTAATGAATTGTCTGTGCTTCAACATGATTATCTCACCATCTCTCTGTTCACATTATGAGTGTGGCTTGTCTGTCTTCCTATTAAAAGATAAAATGTCTTAGGGATGTATGCAAAGGCAGGCAGATTTTCTCGGAGTGCCTTTTTTGCACAAATTCCTAACAGGAGATACCTTAAAATTCTGTCCATTACCTCCCAAGTCTTCCCAGGGCTTGATGAACTACGTGGCTGCATAGGAAGAGACAAAGATCTCATGCAAATGAGCTGCACAATTCCTCTGTAGTTAATGTGAAGCTGGAAAGGAGCAAAATCATGAAAGATGTTCCAGAGAGCCAAGAAGTCCTTATGTGAATGGACATCTTCTGATATCAAGAGACACTGAGTGATCTTCATCTACCATTTGGAGTTCAATGTTGTTTCTCCACTTTGCTGCATCCCTGCATCTATCTTTTAAGATGAGCTCTTCCTACTGTTCAGCCACATAAGGCTGATAATGCTGAGGTAAACCTAAGCGGAAGAAGTGAGCAACTGGAGACTCCAGGATCTCTGAGATCTTGGAGAGCTGCATCTTGTACTATACTGAAGGTTACTTTCCCTCCCTTCCACTAAAGTCACCTTGAGTGTTTTGTGCTTTATCTCTGTCTAAGAATTTATACTGCCTTAGGATAAATGAGAAGGGGAAAAAAAATAAAGAAAAAAAATGAAAAGAAGAAACTAGAGGTTTCTTGTTGTTTCCTTGAAAAGTATCCGAGAACTTCTCTTCTTTCATAAAGAGGGAATTTGTACCTTCTTCAGAGTCTGAAGGATAAACTGCCTATTAGGCAAAAATCTTTCTGAACCACCTGAACAGAAGCATTGCAGATACGCAAGGGATTACAAAGGATACTGGATGGAGATGGGTTATTAAATGCCATGTAGAAAAAGAAGTTGCTATTTCTTAGTATGCTTCCTATAAATCTGTTTCATTAGAGCTTCAACCAGTTAGCTTGCCAGGCATGAGACGGAACACTAGCACTGAGAATGCCAAACCATTTTTGGTTTTAAAGACAGCGACCGTAAACAATGACAGTGACAAACAGAAACGTTACTATTGGCTTTTGACTATTGCATCAATACGTATTCTCCTTTTCCACCAACTTAAAGGCCATCACAAGCTCTTGTCTACAAATACCAAAACCAATGTCTATGTTTTTGTTATCATCAGCAACACTAACAAAGGTGAGAAGGTTCCTACATTAATATGACAGACTTACACTCATTTAGCATCCTGCCCTGGTGCTATATAATTCTGTCAGTCGCGAGGTGTAACTCAAAAATCATCCAAGGACAAGTTCAAAAAGCATCCTGTGGTCTGATAGCAATCCCATGGCTGTTCACGTGATCGTGTATTGGCAGAGAAACACCCACTCCCAAGTTTGGTTTGCTGGGATATTCTTGGTAGCCCAGTAGGTGACTGCGAGATGGAGATCTGTGAATTACTGAATCCCAGGCTAACTTGTCAGCCTGCAGTAGCCACTCTGCAAAGCATGTGTCTAATCAACACAGGTTTCCAGGGGCTGAAGACTGCAGAAAGGATGTGAGACCAAGCTGGATCCACCAAAGGTAACATACCTGTTGACCTTGACCATCTGAATGGCAGAAACTCAATGGATTCACGAGCCATCGACGCGAGCCTTGGCTGCAGTTTGGCAATAAACTGAAACTACCGTGTAATAGGAAAAGTCTTCCTCAGAATGGTTTCCTAAAGGGAAGGGCATATGCTATCCTTCCAAAGAGTGACTGAACAATGCCAACCCAGTGCAGGAACTATTTTCTTTTAAGTCAAAAATAACTGTACAGTTGAGGGTGATTGTCTCCTCCTGCTCCTTAGTCAACAGTTCTTCACCTCTCACACAAATGCAGTAGCTTTCCCTCCCCGTCATTCTCACAGAGGCAGGAAAATCCATGATTGGGCAGAGACAAGATTTCAGCTTCTCTCCTGTGGGACACAGCTGCCAACTCTGGAAGTGATACCTGGATCTTATTTCCAATAAACTCAACATAACTCAGGGAAGATAAGAGGTATTGAGACCGGTGGAGATTCCAGCCAGTTGAAGTGGTTTGTACCAACTGTCTGGACATGGTCCTAGGCAACTGGCTCTAAATGGCCTTGCCTGAGTGGGGTGGGGAGTTGAATCAGATGACCTCCAGCGGTCCATTAATGCCTATTAGTCTCATGTTCTGTCTTCACTGATTGTTGAGTTCTTAAACAAGTTCCATCCTGGAGTACACTCTTTATCCCAGGGATACCAGGCGTGATGCTGATACCAACAGATCAGAAGACGCTTTCCAGAATTTTCCTGCCTAGTTTTACATGAGACTTTTGCACAGAATTGTCTTGTATAACCTATATCTCTGAAGAAAGGAACTAGAGTCTGATTTTTGTGGTGTCACGAGTAACACAGGTAATTAATTGTGGATATGATTCCAGGAAGATCTATAGATAGTATTCAGCTGTTTAAAGTCCATACAACTCCCTTAAAAAAAAGCATCTTGCAATTCATGTAGATGCATTAGCTTAAGTCTATTCTCTCAAACGAGACGTATCAAAGACTGCTAACCGCTAAAAAGTCACTGGTTTAGTCTTCTCTTTCATTACCACAGACACTGCTGTTATAAATTAAGAAAACATAAATACGCAGACAAAAAATATCATGTGTGGGAAGTCAGATATCCCTCAGGCCAGAAACTTTCCACCACTACTTGGATAATGGTAAAATGTTGGATTCAGGCTCTGATGTTTCAACAGCAAAAACAACTTCACTTCTGTGGAAGTGTTACTATGGCCAGAAGGCTCCTTGCAGCTGAACACTGAATGAAGCAACTCTGGTGTCCAGCCATACCCTAAGGGATTTGATTTTCGGGTGTATACTTGGGAAAATATCGGCCTCTGTTTCTGTACTTTTAAATTGGTATTTCAATTCCTAGGAACTTCACTACTGTTTTTAACATCTAAGTGGTTTGTTTCTTTTTGTTTTTTTTTTTTTTTTTTTTTTTTAAATTTCAAGTACTTGGAACCCGTATCTTGAGAAGAAATCTGTCATGTGTAAAATAATCTTTCATGAACAACGTTCATCTAATAAACTTATGATGTATAGAAGTCAGCAACAGCATCTGCACTTTTTGTGTTCAGCAAATGTGATAAACGTCATTAGCATCTGAAGGAAAAATGCGCTCCAAATACTCTGTCAAAGATTTGCAGAAACATTTCTAGAGTCCTTTGCCTTAAACTCTTAAAGTTCTACTGTTAACGCGGTGTTTGCGTCGTCTAAAGATTAGCATTTCTGCTCCACAGCCATTTCCTAGGCAGCCACTACGACAGAGAATTGTACATGTCGGGACACTTAAGTTCTGGTCAGAATTGTAGCAGAGGCTTTCTGTGCAAAACAAACTCGGACAAAACCCTGGATATGGTACGTTATTTAATCTCCCTTTACCTAAGTTTACCTCCATGGGACTATTCCCCCTACGTAAGGGTGTGTGCTAAGTTCATGTTTGTATAGCATCTATACCTTTTGATGAGAGTTTCTTCATTGTTGCTAAACATTGTCACTATTATTGAGTAATAAACAAACAAGTTATTTGTGCCAACAGTCCGACTCCTACCTGGGCATTATTTTGTACTGGGGTGTGAGGAAATTGTTTAATTTTCTTTTCTTTTAAACGCCAGTACTTTTCCAACTTTCAAGAAGTATTCCAGGTAAAGTGCTTTTGATCTAAGATTATTAAATCACCTCAGAGCAAGCAATTCAAGCGCAGAAAAAAAAAAAAAAAGACTGTGCTTGCAGAAGCTTCCTGAATTGCAAATGGCCACACAATATTTTAACACACCCATCCAGTCAGTGAAACTTTCCACTCTAGCTGTAATATAATAATACAAGACACTGCGTCTGCTTTGGAGCCTTCTCTAATGCTCTCATGCCCTGCAAAATCCTGTAAAAAAAAATAAAAAATTAAAGCTTTCTGTATGAGAGAAGGTCAGCACAGAGCTCCATTCTCCTCCAGTGAATACTGTGATTTCAGTGCTTGGACCTTTGCTGATCTCAGCTGTGCCTCAGCATCCGTGGCAGAGAGGAGGGCTGCAGGCAGGCAGACACCAAAATATTTGGCCACTAACACCCTGCATTAAAGCAGGAACTACCTGAATGCGTTTGTAACGGCACAGTCTTCTCAGTGAGGTCAATCCTGCATCTTTTCTCAATCAGCTCCAGCTTTAAGAAAGCCTAAAACTTGACTCTGGTGTAGACAAAAACTACAACAATCAAAGCCAGTAGTGATCTATTCCAGCGCAACAAAGACACGAAACAAAGCAGAGATGTATTTCCTTGAATGCAGACCTTTAGAAAACCCCCAACGCTCTCAAACAGTGAGCAATGGGGGCACAGCCTCCATCAAGCAACCTGCTAAGATCTCCACAGACGCCTCTTCTCTTCTTGGTAGCACCAGAATGCTTTACTTTGGTCACTTTGCTCTGACCTGAGGCCCACACTCCACCAGGAATCGAATAACGTGCAATATTTTTCATACAGAAACTTCAGGGAACAGGATCAAAGCCCATCCCAGCGCATTCTAAAACTGCTATGCTTTCATTTCATATTGCCCTGGTTGGAGTTTTGCATATTAAGAGTAACTTTTGAATTGTGCTTGTGGCCTTACGGTGTTGGTTTGTTTTGCTGTGAGCAGATACAGGTTAGATTTTCTCATACTCTTTACCCTGATTGAGAGGTAAAATGACAGTAAGATCAGAGCCTGAGCGGACAAGGACATGTCAGGAATCCAGCCGAGTAATTAAGCAATGAAATGATAGGTATGACAAGTAGTTTCATCCAACTCTTAAATTATCATTTAAAAGTACTGCAGCTCCAATACCAGGCAAACCAGATGATAACGTGCGTAAATTGGGCAAGATAATACTGGAAGGGAAGCCTTCTGTCCTCGCCTTCAAAATAAGCAGTCAGCACGTATCAAAAGAATTTTTACGAAGGGCCAATTAATGTGTATTATTAAATACACATTTTGTTTAAAAAAGCGCAAGTTGCACTACCTTCTGAAACACTGGAGTTGAAATTCACACTGACAGAAGCTGGCTGTTGTAATCCTAAAATACGTATGCCTCACATTCACCTCTTCAACAAAAGTTAACTCATATTTTCCCTTGACAAACACAGATATACGTGCATATATAAGCATGCTTAGTCTGGATGGTCCTAAAAACCCAATTAATCTGATTTAAAGTAGACTGGTTTTGTTGTTTTTTTTTTAAATTACTTCAACAGACCTATGGAATTGGACCGAGATAAATCCCAATACAAACAAACAGCGTCCAGTACCAAGCTCTTAAAATCCAGATTTATGACAGAAATGTGGAGATAGACTCTTCAACAGGGGCGAGGTTTAGTGGCATTACAATAGATCAAGACAAAATGATTTTCTTCCTCTTCGATGGCATATCCAGCTGTCCTGTAACATTTGTTACTAGAAGACTCTTTTCTTTGAAACCGCAGTTGCTGTTACTGCTGTCATTAAAGCCTTGAAGAAAAAATACAGGCTCCTACTGCTGCTCTCTCCCTATGAACCAGCAAGTGAATAGAGATGAGCCAACACCTTATTAAGAACAAGCAAAGCTTTTAAGATGGCCTGCAGAAATAAATAGGACGTCTACAATACACAGAAAGGTGCTATTAATAATAAAGACAAAATTTTGGTACGAAAAACCTACCTTAGGAGAAGAAGAAAGCTCCCTCGGTGCAGGAGTAGCTGACATGTTCTCACTCGTGCCTGTTTCTGTCTTTGGCGAGAGGTTTGGTGGTTCAGGAGCCTTTCTTTTCACCTTCTTTTCTGGTTCTTGCAGTGGAGCAACTTTAATTAAAGCAGGGCTTGATTTTGGTTCATAAAACGGGTTTGATCTAATTAAAAAGAAGGGAAACATATTTCTTTGCTGTCTCCTTGGAATTAAAACTGAAAATCAGACCTGCTTAGTGAAGCCAACGACCGAAATGCTTTTATGATCCCACGTATGAATACGGTTTGCCTTGACATCCTTTCAGATACAACGTTTTCGTGTGACTGAAGAGTCAGCCACAACAGTTAAAACTGCATTAGGTCAGAATTTCCATACATTTTATAGAGTCCTGTAAATTGCATAATTGTTATCAACTGCATAAAGCTAACTCCACAGTTACACTTAGCTATTTGTCAAAGAGTCATCTGCTTTACAGACAAGCTCAATGTCAACAAAGTTGAGTGAAGATGCCGGCTGTTTAATATTCTAACGAACAGAATTAAGAATGCCTCATTAGAAGAGAGTTAAGAGTCATCTATTTAGAAAGTGCTTTTTGTAACTACCCCTCATTTAAGAAAACATAACAAACATCTTCCACCAAGTGGATGCAGTCCACAGAATTATTCTTCTTCTTAACTCTGGTGTTCGTGTTCCGACTCCGCGTTTGTTTCACTCTAAGTTAATACTTCCACAGCATTTCCAAATTTTATCTATGAGCAAATAATGGCTTCTACTATGCACTTAAAAGAGCCAGCAATTTTGTATCCTACAGAGGATACTTATGGGAACCTTCTTTGCACTGAATTATCTTATTTGTAATAGTCGCTTTCCATATTTTGCAATCTAAAATTGGACAGTTAACTATGAAACCAATATGTTAATTAATTCCTTTCTAGTCCATACTTTCCCTGCAAGACCTATTTATCGTATATCTCAAATTAGGTTTATGTAACCAAGTCACTGCAATTCCCACAGATCTATCTGCCTACAGTTATATAAAGCATAACTAACCACGACAAATAACCTCAATCCCTTGAATAGAACTCCAGATGGACACAATAACGCATATAGCATTAGACAAGAGGTTAAATCCATTTACAAAATTCCTCTGAGTATAAAAGTCACAAGCTGTACAGCACACCCCATTTTTAAAGAACTACAACGGCAAAATTTGGGCACAAGCCAAAAATACAACTATTCATCCAGTTTCCTTTCACAGAACATCAAATTTCTCCCAGTTTGCTGCATTTTGCATAGAAAAATGTCTTTCTCTCTCACAGGCTGATTTTAGAATTAATTTTAATGCAGTTTTCCATCATCTTCTCTTCAATGAGAAAAAGCAAGCAAATTACTAATCCACACCACAGAAAATAAGTCTGCTTCTGAAAGGCAAAGTTCACTGAAACATGGAAACGAAGACCTGGCATAAAACCTCTGGACCTTCCTGAGAATCTGCCGCTGCTTGTTAGAGAGAAAGATCTAAATCCAGATACTGAAGCGAAAGGAACAACTAACGCTAAAATATCTCATCTGCTGACTGATGGCAACTTTCAGGTGTTTCCACTTTGCTGCCCATCAAGCACAAAGCCACCGGTGCAATCAAAACTGAAGGCAACATCAAAATAACGAGTTACAGAGCAGCAGACGGGTGTTTTCCATGTGAGGTAGTAGAAAAAGGAAGGTATTGAGGCTGGAGTGGAGAATTCACCCAGCTGTCAGTAGCTCTAATTTAGCTGACAGCCCAGCTCAGCTGTCTTCAGACACCGGAAAGTTCAAAGGGAGGTGAAAATGAAGATAAAAGAGATAAAGGCTGAAGAACAATGCATTCTGCAGGAGGGCACAAGGTTTTCTTTAGTTCAACAAGTTCTCCTTCCGAACAGCCAACAGACACAGCATGTGTGGCAGGGAAGTAATTTACCTCTGTGTACTTGGAATCAGAAAGACGGATTCGTAAGGTGTTACAATTAATTTGCTGCGAGGAAAAAAACAAACCTCCACACCTTATCAAGGAGATTAAAAACTCTGGAAGAACCACCTTTTGAATTTTTACGCTCCAGAACCGTCTGCACTGAGTGCGTAACCTGTACCCTAACGCAGGCACCAGAAAGAAGTGCAATAAGATGAGTGACTGCCTCTCATTCCTAGAGAAGAGCTTGCTTGAAAGTCAGACTAAACCCTCACATTTTGGTCAGTATGGGCAGATGACACACACTATTTTCTGCCTTTCCCTCGGCCTTGCTTTTAATTAGTCTTACAAATACTGAGAAAGATTTTTGGTAAATTAAGTTTAATATAGACAAAAGTAACCCCAAATGGTTCTTGCCCCATATATATTATATATAAATATATATATAAATTTTGAAGTCATGAGGGTCTGGTATATGTAGAAGAGTTTGGTCCAACAGCTTCCACGTGGCTATACAAGAAACAAAGCGTGGGAAAAGTCTGGCTGAAAAAAGCCTTAGCTGAAAGATATTAAAACACTTTTCTCTGAGGTCAGCTCCTGTACTTTTTGCTTCTGTGAAATTCTTAATTGATCCACATAATACGATTTGCCTATAGAGATATGTGGCTGACCACCACAAAATTAAAAAAAAAAAAGACCCAAACAAATCTGGCAAGCTACCTGGCATTAAGCTCTCACTGGCAGTGTGGTGGCTTGTGGCTTCTTGGGCAACAGGCAGCTTCAAGAGATGGCAACTCGATAGTCTTTCCAAGTAGACAGCATTATTCTAAGCCATGCAATAATTAATGAGATAAGAAGCCACAGAGCCAAATAATATCTGAAAGCAAGTTTTATTCTGACCAATTTAAAAATTATTTTGATCAACTTTACTGGTTGTCTGAAAAAAAAAAAAAAAATCAGCGTTTTATTGAGGAGAAACAAAGCTGTCAGTGTGACAGGGTTAATAGGTCAGGCAATGTTACCAATCAGAAATACTAAGGTTGAAAGCATTATACTCTCATTAGTTGTGAGCTCTGCTATTTTCAAATAATGAAACTTAGCTTTGCAAGGTACGCTGTCCTTTATCAAAAGGCAGTCACCGACCCTTCCAAATTGAACACATAAAATTTAAAAAAAGGCAAAAGCAGAATTTTACACTAATATTCAAATGTCCAAACTAACAAAAAGAAAAGGTGTTCCTTATCTCTAGCTAGATAGGAGAATTGAGCCAGAGGAAGTATATTTAGAGAGAGGAGTTTTACAGTAGAATATGTACGTCCTGGATCATCCAAGTCCCTCTGTACTGTGCAATGCCTCGTTACGCTTGTGACTCTGCTTTGCTTATGTGTGTTGTGAAATCTTAACGTTATCTTCACAGTCAGTAGTGAAATAGGTTTCAATTAAGCCAATTACCCAAGGTAAATCCTTCACAGAGGTGCAGTGAGGGTAAGCACCTTTTCCAAGATTACGACGAGAGTCTGTTACAAAATCGGAGTCAGGGTTCAGCTCTTGGGGCACTTTGTGTAAGCTCTGAGTCGAGAACCGACGTTAGGGATCTGCCGGAGTAGAGTGGGACAAGGGTTCTGATGCTAACCCATGTGGCCACGTTTCCACGACACATCATCTCATTTCACACAAAATGCAAGAGGAAGATGCCAAGTGGCCTATTAAGTGAACTCCGGTGAAACGTTTAAGACGTAGGGATAAAAATACTCTGTATTTCCTGAACAACAGTGAGTGTCTTTCAGGAGCCTTTGTTTCTCATACCTTCCACCTATCGGGTTCAAAATTGCTCCTGGGGAAAACACTAGACCAATGATAGCCAAAAATGATTAAAAACTCCCCAAAACAGAACACACACACAACAAAAATCAGAAGACAAGATGTTAGGAAAAAGGTTGAAAATAATATGCAAAGTTTTCTAAATGCTGTGATGTGACTCAGTTGTTCAGCCTTGTCTTGAATACACTGCTCAGGCCAAGTCAACACATCTTAAAATAGATACATAGCAGAAGAAATAACAGGGTCCAGAGACGTGCGGTGAAAATTATTAGAGAGATGAAGAGACTTCTGCATGAAGAGAGATTGAAAAAGTTAGCACCTTTTAACTTAGACAAGTGACAAGTAAAGGTGAACGTGTTAAAGAAACACAAATACAGCAACTGGTTCTGCCAGATAAATCCAATATTACTAATTGTTGTAATGGTTGTTTTGATAAGCCAGCAGAAGAGATAATGTATGGGATTGGAAAGGTAACTTACAATCAATGAAAGGAAATATATTTCACACAAGATCTTGGGGTTTTGTGGAACTCTGTCACAAATTGACACAGAAGCCTGGACTTTAATAGGATTTGGAAGAAGATTAGCCACTTATGTAGATAATAGAAGCATTGATATTCATATTAGATAAGAAACAATACACATCTGGACACAAATCCTCATGATTTAGGGCACACAAAACCTACCAACTAGCATTGCCTACACAAATCTTTCCTTTGGTGCTCACCGTACCACGTACCTCTGCAGAAACTTTCTACTGAAAAAAACCCTGAAAATTAACGACATGATGGAAGGTATAACAGTGCATGGAGGTGCAAGTTAGTATCACGAATCCTGTGTTCATAGTTTTATTGCTACACTTATTCCTCCAAAGCATTTCAGTACAAAGATTCAAAGGTTCTCCTTGCCACACTTCCACCCAATACATGAAACAAATGGTGTCCACCTCTTTTTCAATGACATGGCGCTTCTGTAGCCTGGGAGGAAAACGTGGAGAGGAAGCTACTTTGCAGGTCAGGATGTAAAAAATTTATGTCAAAGAGACAAAAAATAAAAAATTCAGAGTGCTTTTTGACTCCTTATCCTTCCATCTTTCCATGGAACATTGCTTTTATAACGAAAACATAGATTAGGCTTATGTTAGAATGGAATCCACCCGTGAGGAGTTTATTTTTATCCTCGGAAAAAAACAACATAGGAATAAAGCAAATAGAATCATTAAAATAAGAAGGTGGCTGTTGTAAACAAAGGGCTAGAGAAATCTACAGTCCTGCACACCACAAAACCAAGGCTGCCTGTTACGACACTGCTGCAAGCCCATCTGGCACAGCTTTGCTTAGGGTGGAAATGTGAGTAAAAACATAAGACAAAAAATTCTTCACTGGCCCAGCCACGTAGCTTTTGCTCTTTCTGCTCTTAGCTCCTCAGTCTTTGCTGTCCTCTATACCCATATCCTTGCAGGTGTAAAGCATACATAGTTTTTCCTCCCTGAGGATTCTAGCGATCAGCGATTCGTCATTGCCCTGATAAATGAAGCTGGCAGAGATATCATTCCCCAGTGCCTTTTTTTTTTTCCCTTTCACAGAACAAATATCAACAAATCCACGGCCACAGAGCTTTGAAAGGAAAAAAATCCTTTATATATCTCCATTAGAGCTCACGTGAATCCTTCAGTTTCCTAGAAGACAGCAATAAACATAGAAAGATGAAGATATGACCCCTCTATTAATATTAACTATGAAAGCAACACAGATGTCATGCCATGATAAATCTCATTAAATAATGTAAAACTAAATGTTGTTGTCTGTAAAACTGCTCACCTGTAATCACCATAAACTGTCTCATGAGTGGTGTGGTTGGTGACTAACAACCACAACCAAGGAGTCAGTATATTCCTTCAAACCTCCCAAGCTGCACAGCTATTGCAAAAAGGTCTTACTCCTTGTAAAGTTTCTATATCATAACACAAGGCAGTCAGTGTGAGTTTATAAAAGTTTTATGTGTGGTAATGACAAAAGAAACAACCTAAGAAGGGGCATATGGTGTCATCTTTCTCATACAGAGATTCAGTTTTATGAGACTCCCAAAAACGTGCTATGCAGACTGTAGAACTCTCTTTTAAAATACTTTACCAATATAAACCAAACTCTCCATTATCATTAATAAAAAGATACTATTTTACGTAGTAAAAATAACAACAAAAAGGACAGAAAGGACCAAGTTCTGCCACTCCTGCAGTTTTGGCTCATTTGCAACTGTCAGGGCACAAAGTGCCAAAAAGGTACACAGACTTGTTCCCTATCAAGTAATTTGCTATCAATGAGGCAGAGAAAAGTTTCCTAACTGATTATGTTCAGCTGAAGAGTGTGACTTGGGGGTATGGTATTTCCTGCTGCTGAGCTGCCTAAGGATCAGTCTGTCCTGAGGAGGTGATTAAGGATCACCACGGTTGAACCCAATACACCTCAAGATTAAGCCAGGGATCCCACTAATGCTTCCAAAGCTGCTGAAAGATGAAGAATCATACTTACTCATCTAGCTCTTCCTCTTCAAGTTTAGGGGTATCTGCATAGAGGTATTTGCTCATATCCACTGGTCTGATGTTTTTCCTTTTTGCAGGTTGTGGAGGAGAATCTCTTACGTTTACAAAAGTTTCAGGCTCGGGATCTGGCTCATCAAATGGGTTCAAGTACTCTGGGGCATCTTCATCCTTGAAGGGATTGTAATTATCAGCATAGAAATTTTCTTCTGGCTTTGACGATGAGGCTATTTTAGTGTCCAGGTCTACCAAATAACAACAACAACAAAAAAAGTCATTAAAGAGATTTAGCATTGGGAAAAAAAAAAAGAAAACATTTTATCAGATCTTTATATTTTGAAGGTTTATAAAACAGTCTGCTTCTTAACTATCAACACATAAAGTACTAGTCTTAGATGAAATGTCATGTTTTATTTATTTAGAGAGTAGTCTTGTTTATTCAAAAATAGGTCTCTGAAAAGGTCATTTCATCTAGACTATATTGAATAGGTTTCATTTTCTCACTTACTAAAGCTTTCTCAGCCTAATTAGTTATTAGTTTTCTTATTTGTCATATGAATGGTACCGCAAGAGATTTTAAAACATCTTCCCAAGCTATTAGCCAATTTGTATCCTAACAAAATGTTCTTAATTATTTATTTGAGCTTTCAATAAAGAAAAGGATATTCTGTATTTTATAATAAAATTACTTTTACTAGATATTAAAAATGGTGATAGTAAGAAGGTGGTCTTTTAATTTCTTTAAATGACTGAACTAAAAAAAAAAATCAGTTATTAGGTATGACCAGTAATTACGTTTCAAAACATCCATATTTCCCCTGCCGACTGTTCCTGGTAACAATACACAGTCTCATGGTAAAAATGAATTCAGATCAATCCTAAAAAGACAGATAATCAAAATTGCTCATCTATTATTTGGGCTGTACATCAAAGAGTTATTAGCAACCTGGAACTCGACGCAGTTCTTTAGAGTAACAGATGCTGCAGAAAGAACATTACACAAAAGTGAAGAGCTGCTGGCTATTAAATAATACAAATTCCCATACAGCAATACAGCATTTCTTACAAAGACACTTATGCTAATTCCACTCTTTCTGTAGCATCAAATGATCAGAAGCTCAGCTCAATATTGGATATTTCAAAATCTGTGCAAATAGGAACTTCAATGTAGTGTTATCAAAACTTGATTTTCAATAACCCACATTATTCTTGACAAAAAGTGTTTCCTTTTCAGACGGTTACCAGATTGAACAAAACAGACCTCTTAGCTTTAAAAGAAAAACTTTAAATATTATTTGTAGCAAGGCTCTGGAAAAGAAAAAGATGGATTTCCACGTGTATTTGTCACTAAATACTTGGGAAGGCAAAAAAAATCACCTCTCACAACTACACAAAGGGAAGGGGCAGTGAACTAAACAGCACTGCAGTTGCTTGGTCTTGGATGGCAAAAATAAAGGTGCTAACTCTGGTGAATTGCTAGAAAATGTCAGTGTTCTCTACTCCACAGTAAACTTCCAGTTCTCCCTCTCCAGCCACTAGCACAGCACAAGGCTACAGAAAGCCCTACCCCACATAATGTGACCGACTATAATCTACAGTTTGAACAAGAGCTGCTCCCAGTTGGACAGGAATAGGGTCCCCAGGCGCAGGCAGCACCTTTGCCTTCCTGTGCATTGGACTAGGACTAGGGCAAAGCCTTGGAGCACCAAAAGTCCTTCCCAGAACAACTGAGACGTACTATAGACTGGAAAGATTTCATTTTAGGACATTCACATTTCTAGTGCTGCTGCTCTTCTTGGTTCTTCAGGTTTGAACCTCAAAGACTAGATAATCATATTGTCTTCTATACTATTTTGAAGGATCTGTTTCTAAAGTGATGGATTACTTGCTTTATGGTCAGACAGTAGAAACCAAACGAGTTTGGCTGGAATAACAGGAAAAAAAATAAATCAAAACCTTATTTAAGCCCAATGTGGACACTCGGGAGATAAACCACTCATCTGAGACTGAGGGTGAGCTCAGCTGAGTGAAATATAATAGAATTGTGCCCACGGGACTTCTCTATGACAATTATTCGGAAAATTATATTAAAATATTTATTTAATTCCAGGTGAGATTTGCAGTTTCTTAGTCCCTCAGCAACCTGGTCCAACTTTGCATTCAAGAAACAACATGTATGTGGTACTTACACCTGTCTATCTCCTGAGTTCTCATACTTAACTTCAGATGCAGAATCCAGTTTTCAAGTCGAAAACTGGAATCAAAAAGGAGACTGAGAAGTGCAAATCAGACACTACACTGGAATGGGGTGAGCCAAAGGTTAGTGCCATCGCAAGTTATTATTACGCTTAATGTCTTTACACTTTATGCTGAAGTCTTTACAATACCAAAATGTGTTCCAGAAAGAACTAATTCATTAAAATCCTTGTGATTCACAGTAAAAACCCAAGTAATCGGGGTTGCAATAACAGTCTTAGCTAAATCCAAAAAAAAAGAGGTCCTGTCGCTGTTTAAATTGGTTAAGACTCACCTGAATGTCACAAAGCAACATTTCAGCTGCATCTTTGGAGATGAGTGTACAGACAAACTACCACAGGATAAATCAGGGTGTGTATCTGCAGCGTACCAGCTGTAGTGCATGTGTTTGCTCCTGTCCCGGAGTAAATATAACATGCTTATCCCTTAATAAAAGGGAATAAACTGGGTGCTTACACTGGGAGAAAGGGTAGTTACTGCACAGAAGCAGGTGATGGATATTAAGCTCACACTCTAGTTTATCAGTGGTGATTTGTTCATAAGCCCACATCTGAAAGATGTTTCCGAGAAAGCTGCAATAAAATATTGAAGGTCTACAGTTTAACTGACAAGGAAAATCATTCGAGGCAGAAAACACAAATGTGATCAAATCAAGCAAGAATGCTTTGACAGTATTACAGCTCAGAAACATTAGAGCAGAGTCCAACATTTTGAATGCATATAACTGGTTGTTGTTTGGCCACAAAGAGGAGGCAGGGGCTGGAGCACCTCTGCTACGAGGACAGGCTGAAGGAGCTGGGATAGTTCAGCCTGGGGAAGAGAAGACTCCGGGGGGATCTTATAACTGCCTTCCAATACCTGAAAGGAATCTCCAGGAAGGCTGGAGAGGGACTCTTCACAAGAGCGTCCAGTGATAGGACAAGGGGGAATGGTTTTAAGCTGAAGGAGAAGAGGTTTAGACTGGATCTTAGGAAGAAGTTCTTCATTCTGGGGGTGGTGAGACTTCTGGAGTAGATCACCCAGAGAAGCTGCAGATGCTCCCTGCTTGAAGGTGCTCAAGGCCAGGCTGGGTGAGGCCTTGAGCAACCTGCTCTAGTTGAGAGGCGTCCTTGCCCATGGCAGGGGGGTTGGATTAGATGATCTCTGAGGTCCCTTCCAACCTAATTCTATGATTTCTTCATTTATTTTAAGCTAAAACCAGAAAAGAGGTTGCACACTGGCCTCCTTACACCACTCTAGTGTCCAGTGTAAGTGCCCACGGCAAGCAAAAGTTCCACCCTGCTCGCCCTGAGAAGTCCTCAGCCTGGATATCTGCAGCTTAGCTAGACCCCTTCGCGGTCAAAGCTTACAGGTATATATTCAAACTGTTAATGGCTAAAATTGAGATGAATCCCACCCTTACTGCATAGATACGTGTGACTTGAAGCTTGTGGTCCTCAGGATGCTACTCAAACGTTACCCACACATTTGGTCATTTGATGAACTGGGCCGAGCAGAAATGCTTTTGAGATCTGCCCTCAAAGGACAGGTTCATACAAAAAGCAGAAGTCACTCAATGAAACACAATGACTGACGCGTCTTGTTCAAATTTTGCAACCTCCTGACAATGTTTTAACCAGAATTTTTGCTCCTTTAAACTTTGCCTGAATCCTAAAGTATTTTATCAAGAGAATGCACGACTCTGAATACCTGCTTCTGCAACTCGGTAGGATAGACTGCTTCACCTGCACACGAAGACGTTGATAAATACACATTATCATACCTCAGCAAAACTTGCTGGTGACTCACAAACAGTATTCAAACAAATATTACTAGAAGGAATGTCAGTAATATTTCCTAAAGTTAAAAACATTCAGGGAAACAATCTCTTAAAACTATACTGTAACCCTTTCTTTTTAATCTGCTTTTAAGCGGCTCCTGGAAATGGTGAGTTAAATGCTTGTTTAAATCTGATAAATTTTAAGGGGCGATGCAAATGGTTTTTGCAATTCTTTCTATTTCAACACACTATGGCTCAAGTGCTGTAATCCTAACCGGGCTAAAATTCTTTCTCTTGTTCATGGGCTCAACAGTAACGACAGGTTTGGCCTGACACGAACAGCATTGCAGAGCAGCGCTCAGAGACCTCTGGCTTACGATTAATTAAAAGATTTCACAAAATCCTACACAGGCTAAAATTAAAAGAGCTTCTAAAAATATCGTTTTCAAGACACTCTTAAAGGTAGAGTTTTGCAGAGGCTCAACTGGAACCCGTTTAACTTGACTGTTCATTCATCTCTCCTCTTGTCATCCAGTATCCTATTTTTGTCCCCCCTCCGCTTCCTTCAATGTCGCCATAAAGGGTCCCCCACCTGAACCCAACCAGGCCACCTCCCACAGGAGGCTCTGAAACCCTTTAGGACTAGTTTTTATGTCAAGTGTTGATCATCCACTTCGTAAACCTCTCTATAACTAATCCCATTGGAAGGACAGTGACTCAACACCACTGCTCTTAAAGTTGCAGCCACTGTTACCTTCTCTGTAACAAGGACACTTGGATTTTCTCATGATGTTAGAAAATGCATTTTGGGGGGTGGGGGCTGGACACACAACAGCTTAAAAGTAGCTTATTTCCCCTCTTCAAACTGAAGCAGCCAACACAGATTCCCCTGCTTCCCCCTAATCATTAATAGCAGCTGAAAAATCAGGATCCCAGTCTCAAACTATTTTTGTTTTTAATTTTTCTACACTGATATGTAGGGAAAAAAAAAAAAGCTTGCAGTTTGGCACTCCAAGGGTCAAACCCACAATAATTTGGCATGGTTAAGTAATAAAGCCACAGGGGTAGGAGTGACAAGAGGAGAGAGAGAAGTGTTACTACAGCAGAAGCACCAGCCGCTCTTGTGCCAGATTCTGAAAACATTACTTGCCGTAACTCTACCGAGAAAGGCTGCTCATGACAGCAATCACTCTGGCACTACCTAGCTGTACAATCAGCCTTGTAGCTCCCAGAAGATCTCCAAAAATCGCCCTGCCCTTCAACCCACTTGCCTTTTGTAACACAAACATATTGTGACACATCCCTTAAAACCAAACAAAAACCCCACCAAAACATTACACACGCCACTTTCCCCTTGGCAGAGGATGAAAGAACAAGCCACATGTGAAAGATATTTAGTTATGCCGTTTACTGCGCCACTGGCAGGCGCACGACGCTGATGTGAGCAGCGTAACAAACAGCACAGAAGAAAAAAAATGTAACTTCCCAGTACTTCTAGAAAGCATAATGACTGGCAATCCCCATCAACCACGGAGGATTTTCAATTATTTTTATTAATACAGCAGCAATGCTTTACATTTCATTAAGAAACACAAGGAGAAGGGACAGAGGAATCGTTCTCCTCTACGTTGGTTCTTGTACTGCCAGAAGAATTCTGGGGTTTGGGACTGCCCTGTAGCAGTGTCCTTATTGCAGCAGGGAGCTCAGAGGTCTACACACAAGGTAGAGGAACGTACTGGTAGAGCAAATAAATGCTGCTTGAAATGGAAGGATGAGGCAGTGCTGCCAAACAGTTACCTTCCTATCTCAGGTCTGTTGCAGGAAACTTGTATTGGTCACGTGCAGCTTCAAAATTTGCACTCCCCACCTAATTAAAAAAAATATCTGGAGCACTGCAAGTGTGTTGTTTCCTGCTTGCATCTGTTGTATGTGTTGACTTTCCCAAGCAAGTTATTTTTGCACAATAATCAACTGATTTTAGAGTTCTGTCGTAACATGACTAAAGGACAACATAAAAGGCAGTCCTCCTTACGGTCATCTACGTATTATTTAGCATAAAGCTGCAGAGATACACTGTTCAGAGATTAGTTTTGATTTTTCAGATTTCTAACGTCTAGCTGACCTACTAGATACAGAGGGAATAAGCCTCAATTTGACATGTCAATCAAGAAACACAGCTGAAGTTTTTGGGTTTTTTTGAGGTGAGTTGTTCCTACGCACATTGAGTCGGCCGTGCGCGCACGATCATTTAGACCGAGGGCTTTTTAAACTACAGCAGCAGCCAGAGAGAGCTTGCAGATGACTCTCTGCCGTGCACTCCACCCATGGTGTGCACATGGATGCTGGGAGCACCCACCCCTTTAGTTTCTCTCCACCCTACATTCCCAGGGTTGGGTGATTATGGGATTAGGAAGATAGAGGGAAAGTAGCTGGTTTGTGAACAGGCACAAGAAATATCTATCTAGGAAACAAGGATCTACTAGCAAGCAATCCTCCTTTCTCATTGAGTGACTGTCCACACATACATATTCATACCCTGGGTGACTCTAATCGCTCCTTCACTAAGTACACAGGTTACAAGCTTGATAGGAACATCCCTGGAATATCTCTGTGCAATGGCACGTTGTGCCTCCTAGTGTTTGATGGCAAAGCACACCGGAAAGGAGGCTCCAGAGGGCTGCTCTGAACATCCTGGGGAAAGTAAGGAACAAAGTCTATGGAAAGACTCTCAACTCACAAAGTCTAAATTCAAGATTTTGCCTTCTCAAGATAAAAAGATAAAGCAGACTAACATGCAGTGAATAGAAAGAACACTTCATCCCTGTGAGCTTAGTCTCTTGATTTAAGCAGATCACAAGACAACTGAAACAGGTAATGGGACTCTTGAAGCTTGTAGGAGAAAGTCTGCCTTAAACTCTCCAATCTCTGTCATGCTCCCAAGTTCCTGAGGTGGCCACAAAATGGTCACATTTACTTAAGGATGCAAAACTCAAACAAGCAGGCAGAGCTTCAAAGAGCATCCGAAAAAGATGAAATGAAAGCTTCACTGAGGTCTCAATGTAGCAGAAATGTCCTGAACTATGACGGAATATACCTGTGGCCAAGTGAGAGACAAACAGGGTGGTCTTCTAAGGAAGAACAACAGGGTGAGAACTGCTGTAATACTGTGTAGCTTCAAAATGTAGTCCAAAGCAAAGGGAAGTCTCCCCAAAAAGCAAGGTCTAGGTGCTCCCCATATAGAGACCCTGATCCAATTAGCCACAGACATACATAGCAGATTCCTGATGTTGCTGAAGACCAGAAGTCTTACCTATTTTGTTTCAGCACCATTCCCCACTCCCTCAACTTTCTGTGAAGGAAGCCAAGTGGAGGAAAGGCACACATCAAGAAGACCAAGCAAGGGAAGATGAACGCAACCAGCACCCATTACAGGGCCAAAACAGCTCTGGAGTGGAAGAGTCAGCACTTCTCAGAGGTGTCTGAGGTGACCAGAAGACTCCCTGAGCAGCCACTAATCATAAAGTAAAAGCTTTAAAAATGCCACACCAGCTGTCCCACTCTTGGTCTGATAACCCGAAAGGCCTCAGATCTTCCACTCAGTTCAGTGCTCGAGGAAGACATACTGCTGCCACATGAACCTGACATCCCTCCCAAATAAAAAACACCTTATGACACAGTAGAAAGAATCTAGTGACACCCTGTTTATCACAATCGGTGTCACGCTGTTGTATATTTACTGCTCGATAATGGAGACAACGTGTGGGAGGAATATTTGGTACAAACACACCCAACAACGCAGCGCTGCTGCCCACGGCTGCATAGATGGGACTTCTTTGGGGACCCAACAGCCTGAGGCCTGAAACGGTCCGAGTACACAGAAGAGACCCAGAGGAATACAGAAGTGGCCATGATTGTAACTGAAGATGGCAGTAAAGGCTAGATGTCACCCAAGGGACCAGAACCAACTGAAAAACATGCCCTACACGTATCGGGAGTCTTCTGGGAACGCAGGCAGGCCAGCATCTTGGATGCCGGCTGCTCACAGCGAGCCTGATATGAAGGGTCAAGCTACTCTGGTGCTAAGAAGCACCACTAGTTTCTATCTCCCTGTCGCTGAGATGAGAAGGAACTAAATCTAAGTCCCTATATTTTGTGCTCAGAAAACCTGCTGCTTTCTGCCACAGCAGGTTCCCCTGGAAAAGAAAGAAAAGCTGGGTTTGGAAGGCAGCAGTTCAGGTAGGATGGGACTTGTACAGCTTTCTCCAGGGAGAAGGGAGCTCTTCGTTCTATAGCAGAGAAGGAAGAAAGAGTCTCATAGAGCAAATTGGGTATGGACAACTAGGTGGATGAGAATAGGTGTTTTATAGCCCTGGTTATTCTGCCACCTTCTGCGTTCCTAATTCACAGCTGAGGAACAAACAGGAGACAAAGTAAAAGACCCACGCATCAGAATCTAATTAATATGTATTGGAAAGCTGAAACACTCACTTCTGCAGCTCTAGAGACACCCGACAGCTTTAAAAGAGGGAGAAGGGGCCCAGGATGGTGGCTTTATGGCTTCAGTGGCCAAATAGAGAAGACAGTGCAATGGCTCTGCTTGAGAAAAACAAGCTGTGAGACTGTACCGCAGTCAAGTACGACAGGACTTTGATCACCACCCACATCGGCCTCTGTGGACTCTGAAGGCAAAAAAAGCAGTGTTGTGAATACACATGCAGCTTGTCCAGAGAAAAAGAGGAACCACAGGTGGAAACTGCAGCTCAGCAATGCATCCTCATTAGACCTGGCATGGGGAATCCCAGGGCTGTACCCTGGGCTGCTCCTACTCAGTGTGGTTCTTCTCCACCGTCATTACAGAGTGGTTGCTGGGGTTTCTTCAAAGGTGGCAAATGCTCCCTGGTATTCTCTTGAGGGAAGAAAAGTCTTGGAGCTTTGAGCAGGAAAGGTTGAGTACAGCTTCAAACTTGGGAATTAACTACAGATTGGCATTTTGAGCAGCCGCAAACAAAAAAAAGTCATAAAACTTTTTGTTGCCTTTTTTTTTGATGCCAGCAGAGAGAAGCCTGCACATCTGGACGTGGAGTTTGGGACAGCAGAGATGCCAGCTATCTTGGTGCTCCTTTATGGCTGTATGGCCAAAGTCTTAGTGGATTAAAAACTTACAGGGGTTGCATTTCTCACTCAAGAAGAACAAGAATGGGCACGTCAGTCTGGAAAGGGGATTAACACCTACCACGTGGTGCAAGGGGCGATGCCAGAAGGCTTAACTGAGGAAGCCATAAAAGTAAAATCAGAAGAATGAAAAAGGCACAATTAAATTATAATAACGAAGATTAGTGCCAACCAAGAATAGTTACAATGCAGTGAAGATTGCAGGTAAGGAAGTTCTGATATAAACCAGCATCCACGTGGAACAGAGGTGCTGGACAGTACGTGTGGCTCATTTATACCTCGAGGTGAGTACTAGTAACACAGCTGAGAGGTCGAAAAGTCTCTCGTTCAACTCTTAGCTGGTAGTCCCTAGTGGCAAATACTTGCAAAGATGGGACTTGAAGGATAAATCCATTTTCCAGTAGCTACTGTATCACTGCTATTGCTACCTCAGTACTGCCCCCCGTTTTGTATTTAATCAAAACAACACTTTTCATTTGTGACCCAACCAAAAAAACCCCAATCACCTCATGTTTCATTAAGCATTTGCAGTTAGTGATGAATTATATTAAAAAAATAAATCTATTACCTTCTACATCAGGGTCTCCAAATGGATTTAATTCTGCTGTATCAGGATCACCAAAAGGGTTCATACCAGAGTTTGCCAGGTCTTGCTCCTCTTCGTCCAGAAAATTAAGCTTATTGATAAGCTCTACAAACAAGTTGGGATATTGTTTTAATAGAGATACAAACTGTTCATCAAACATATTTCAAGCTCAAAATAACCTCTGTATCAAGAGTTCCTCAAAACACTGTACCAGGGTATGGCATGAACCGCACAACTAAGCTAATGCACTTCAGTAAGTACACCAAAAAAAGGAGGGGAAAAAAAAAAGTGAAATGAATGAAAATTATAGTTGCTGATCAGAACATTACATAACAGAAATGACTACTAAAAAGCCTTCTATAGTCTTCATTAAATAAACAGTGCAGAACATCTAACGAACTAAATACAGCGATTACTTTTTTTTATTCACATACATGTTAACTACGGGCAGGAAATTTTAATTTTTGTATGTAACACACATGAAAAAAAACCAGAGAGGGGACATTTTCTCCTGTTAGAGAGGTCAAGTATTACTGACTGAACAACTAAGGTTTTAAGCTTGGGGTCTGGTTTTTTTGGTTTTTTTTTTGGTGTGTGTGTGTGTTGTGGATTTTTTAAATTTTTTTTTTCTTTCTTGTTCATTATCAGATGACAACGGAGCTGTAGAGGAGATAGGCTCTTTCTCTATCGTGTCGTTACCTGTTGGATGCACTACAAATTACTGAGAGTCGTGCTGGGTGGAAGCAGAGATAAAACTGACAGCTGAATATAAGCAGGAGTCAAAAGGTAACAGGTCACAGTAAATACAGACAACAAGAAACAGAAAGAAAGGAGGAAAGCTCATAGACCTTCAGAGGAACTGGCTGATTTAGCTGAAGGCAAATTTGCTCGCTTTATGCAGTCATCTTGATCTTCATCTAAGCTGCTCAGAGCATTCAACTGGTTTACAATTTCTGTAAATAGAAGCCAGCCAAGACAAACGTAAGGCAAGGGCATTTATTGAAATAGTGGAACGAACACCGTTACTAGAAAGAGAGTGAAGGGGGGATAGGGTAAAAGAGAAGACACTTGGAGTTAATTAAAAGAACACATTTAGAGTGAGTCCTTACAAAGCTACACCTACAGCTAAACACCTGGGTAGGTGCTTCAGTCATCATTTAAATGAAACCCACTTAACAGACAGAAACAGAACCTTGCTGGATTCCTGATGCCAGCAATAGTCGTTAGTTTGATGAGGAGGAGTACGCACATCAGATCAAAACTTAGATGGACTAGGTAGAACTTAAAGACTTGTCCCGCTCAGGAAGAAAACCTGAATTTTAAACCATTGTCAATCAACACAAAACAGCCCCAGAACAACTTTCCTCTCTCCCAAACCCTCAAGGCTACAGAAATCTAATATGCAATACAGGCACTTGATATACTTATACACACACGCACTCTCGTTATTTAGCATTTACAATCAGTCACCATTAAATTCTGACCTGTGACAAGTTGAATTTATCTAAACTTTCTAAAAGACAAGATCAGTATCATGAGAATGCACACTGAATGTATACATTGGCTGAATTTGCCGCTGTGCTGCTGTGCAAGTAACACCTTACGGTTCGATAAAATCCTGTTTCGCCTTCTATCCAAGGCGGACACCTCTGAATTGCCATGAACTACCAAGTTTTAAAACGTATTAATGTTTAATTCTGGCCAAGCCATTGGTGCCTCCTTAATTGTGGAAGGAAAGAAAGCAACAAAAACTAACTGGGTCTCAGTGGCTTCTGGCCCAAGGGGAAAAATTCCTCTCTGCTTCCCCCCTTAAAGTAGTCCCATCCACAGCATCTGACAAAAGCAGTTCCTGTAGGAATGGGGGATTGAGCCTGAGGCATCTCTGAAAGACCTCAAGGGTAGGTTTCTGTCCTTCCAGCAGACAAACAAGGCAGAAGAAAACTGTGCAGGAGAGATGACCCTGCTTGTTGAATATCACAGCCCCTCAGACGGGTGCTTTGGTCTCCCATCTTTTCCCAGTGAAATAAATGGATGATGTCCCCTGGCGTCCCCAGGGAACAGAAAGCTACATAGGTGCCTTTACCACTCGCTTAGGTCAAGCATTCTTGGATTTGCTTTAAACTTCAATTTCTTGAGCACACAAGAAGTTACTTCTTCACCATGCTTTTAGTTCACTGCTGTTTTGAACTTGACTGTTTCCTCACAGGGCTCTTCTTTGGGAAAGCAAACATTTGTCACTGACTCTCATACAGTAATCTTCATGCTGTGAGCCAGTTAGTCCGAGTGAGGTGTCAAACTGAGGAGAAAACCGACTGTCCCAACTCATGTCGGTGCCCACAGCCACCCAGAACTTCCTAGCTCGCTTTTTCACAGGTCAACACCTTCATCAGTTGACACCCTGACACGACCGTTCATTTCCTGCCTTCACAGAAAGCATAAAGAACCTGAAGCCAAAAGGAGAGTCTGGAACCTGAAAATATTTCAGTCATATGGTTAAAAACTTCACTTCCAAATTTAAACTGCTCTGCAAAAATCCGCCAACCTGCAAATTACCAAGTGAAATTGGAAATTTCTGTCTGCCGATAGCTAATTGCCAACACCTCTCGGACATAATCTCTGCTGACAAACACAAAGCCACAATAGAATTTCTTTTAATCACAGCTCCTAACTGTTCTTGACCGTCAAGCAAAGAAATCTACTTATGTGGGATGACATTTATATCTATCTACACAGAGTTAACTTCATCGTCCTCGCTTCTTTATTTTTAGCTCCAACAAACACGACTATTGTCCTAAAAAGGAACACACCAGAACTGTCCCCAAACTCTTAATTTTCTCAGTAAAAAAATCATCTATACACCTTAGAGATCTGAACAATATATTATCTATACACAGTAGAAAACACCTTGCTGTACTCAATGTATGTGTAAAGCACAAACTTTTTTTGTGTACTCAAAGCACTAGTGTAAAACAGGCTGAGATGCTGACATGATTTACAGCCTATTATGCCAGCATGTGAAAAAAGAAAACAAAAAAAAAAAACACCTTAACAACCAAAAAACCAAAACAATTACAATTCAGCTTTTAATGTCAGAAAATAACAAATTAAGTTCAGAGCTTTAAAAAGAGGGAATTCTTTGATGTGGTCTGAATCACCTGGTCCCATCTGCCAACCTAAACACCCGTATGCACTACAACGTTTCTCATTACAATATTAAATGGTTTATGTCATATTTTGGAGTGTGGAAATGATAGGTTGGAGATTTATGTCCTGTATTATCTTTTATAAATCTCATTATCTACAAACGTATACTGGCTTGTTCTACAAGTATGTCACATAAATCACTGGTTTCGTTTTTTTTTTTTATTCTTCTCTCCTGTTCTTTTTTTTTTTTTAAAGCAGCTTAGCGCTGCTGACAAAAAAAAAGAGTAAATGTATCAGAAGTTTACATGAGAGGTATGGTTTTGCAAATGGCAAGAAAGAGTTACACATACTGCTCTCCAGAAACCTGCTCTTGAAACATGCTGGGAGTCAGACTCCTGCAATAGGTAGCACACGGGCACATTGTTGAGTCCACGTGGCTCCTGAGGACAGACACCGTGCTCCTCTGCGGACGGAGCAGGAGGCAACGATTAACTTCAGCACGAGGCTCTAAGTATCAATTAAAACATTAAGAGAAGCAATGTATTTAGTACTACCCTAAGTTGGTGAGCGATGAGCCGCATTTCTTCAAGTACGTTGGGATGCCTTGTCTTCAAAGGGTAATTCTGGGAGGTTTAAATTCATCTATATTAATAGCGTGGAAACAAAAGATTTGAAACTTATTTCACGGCTGCAAACGTCATTTTCAACTCCACACCAAACAGAAGGTGGAGATACAGCTCTTACACATGAAAAAAAAAATGAAACAAAAAATACTGGGACTTAAAGGGGAAAAGCCTGAGACGGAGCTTTTTTTAAAATGAAAGCAGTGCTTTGAATGGAAAACATCTTCCAGTCTGATCTGAAGGTCGGTTGTATGACAACCGCTCCCATGCTGGCCAAATCAAATTCCAGAGACCTTTTGAGGTAGGTCAGCACAGTGCCACTTAACTCCATAGCTGAAGAAACAGAGGCACAAATCCTTCCCAAAGTTAGGCAACACATCAAGGAAGAGAAGCAGCATTTCCTAACTCACCTGCACCATCTAGAGCCTCATTTGGCAGGTCTCCCTTCTTCTCCTAGTGGTGGATATACATGCTCATCTATAAAATCCTAACTCTGGACTCAATTAAAAAAAAAACAACCTCAAAACCTTTGTACACTACAAAAAGAAACGGTGTCCGTGGTAAGATTCATAGCACCTCTTGCTGCAAATCCTGTAGCTTGAAAATGACAACGTTTCGGTCATCAAGTCATCCAATGTTTCTGTCAGAAGACCTCGAGTCAAAAGTAGGACAATAACCCCTTCTGCTTTACTACTTGCACTTTACTTTTTCAAAGGTTGCTTCCAAACATTGACCATGTAATACTCCCATTGTTCCTGTGAAGTAGTTACAACCAGTATCCCCATTTGACAGCTGGGAAAACAGGCAGGGGCCTCTGAGTCAGCGATGGCATCCCAGCTTGCTCGGCTGCCAACACCCTCACACGGCAACAGATGAGAAAAGATTGGGAGCAGCAAGCTTTCAAAAGGGTTATGTAACGTCCTCAATTAATTTTATGGGATTCTGTGAACACCATTATTTTTGAAAGACATTTTAGAAAGAGGACTTCCCTACATCACTTTTGTTCCATTTCCTTCTTTCTGTATTCCTTCCTATTCCTCCACAATGATTCCTTCCCCTTTCTCCCTTAGTTCCTCAGCTCTTCTCCTTGTGTTTTATTAGTTTTTCCCATTCGTTGTATTTATTGCAGGAGTCACTCCAACTGCCAATGAAATCGGTCTTGAACACACATTGGAATAGTTCCTTTACATTTGATTTATTGATGTTTACTTACTGCCTTATGTTTTATGTTCTCTCGTTTTCTTGCACCCATTCTCCTTCAACAGCCCTCTCATACCTCTCCTAGTCTAACCTGGGCAAAGTTAGTCAGGCTAATGAAGCAACTCAGCCATTGTAGTTGACACAGGAAGAAAAAGTCCAAGACTGACGTCTCCCTGCTCAGGTTTCCTTAATGAGGCATCTACAAAAAACCCAACCCAGCCGTCTTGTCTTGTATCATTAGAAAACAGCATCGCTACAGGCTGAACAATGAGCAGATACCGTGTAGTTCAGAAGCATTTATTGCTTCTGCCTTTCATGTCGGTATCATAATGTTTGTTTGCTTAGACCAGATAATTTTGGCCTTTACGATGTCAAATGGAAAAGCTGAAATGCCTCTAAACCAACGTGAGCTAGGACCTTGTGTTGCACATCAGACAACTCACCCTTCTCCATCTATCTCCAGGGGTGATCACTACATAGCCAAAGGATAGGGGACAGACTGATCTAATCTACATCAGCTTTTTGTTTGGTCAGGAATCGTTTGTTGGCTTATTTAGATGCTGAATGCTGCAAAATCAATAAAGTTGAGGGGCTGCTTTTCAACTGTCCCTCTGCACTTGAGTTTTCCAGAGCAGTCCTCAGTGCAGCATCCAGGCATATTTTAATAAACCACTTCTGCACAATAGTTTATATAGACTTCATGTAGCCTTTCCTTTATGGGCTCTTCTCTTCTACGTGATTATCAGATGGTCTGAGGAACATGTCAGCTGCTCTTCTGACCCACCCCTAAATTATTCTGGTTATACTGGGAAAGGAGGAGACGACCTCGCAGAATGATTTCAGTGTCATCAGACTGGTCTATCTCTGCTTCCTGACCAAGAATACGTTATTTCTGTCTCTCAAATATTTCATTGTGGACTTTCCAAACTGCTTTGTGCCAGACACATATAGCCTAAGTACAGATTGGGTCAGGGTACAAAATGTTTAATTGAATATGTAAAGCGTGGAGAAAACGTATTTTCGTCCTTTCACAACACTAAATACAACTACATCTTAACTGCTTCGGGCTGAACCTTTTCATTATGGCAAAAGCTGAAAAAGAAGTGATGAAAGTAGTGTTTCACAACATGGAACAAATGTGCCTCTGGATTTTCCAGAACAGATTTGAAAATTCACTTCTTTGCTTGGGATGCTCTTGCCCACTTTAGAAAAGGATCCCTCTATTTGACCAGATGTTTTTAAAGCGCACTGCTAGGCCTGAGGGCTGGCACCAGAAATTAAGGTATCTTTTTCTGATTCTTTTACACTAAGAGTTCCTACAGAACTCATCTGAAGCAGCACTGCATAATGATCTCTACCAACAGTTTAGCATCATCACATCCTGATCTGACTCGCAGTGATTAGTTCAGCTATTCTGGACACACTAAGCAGTTTCATCAGCAATTCAAGTGTGGTTATACTATCTCACTTCAAACAACTTGACTAGCAAATTCCCTTCAAGTCCTTCAGCAGCCTCTCGATTGCATTTCCAGAAGACACCCCTCAACCAAAAGGCAGAAGCACGCTGCCTGGAATCGTCACGTTATCGAGCAGAACCTCAGCACCTACCCATGGCACACTCATTTTGCACTTATTCTCACAAACTGTCTCCAGTATTTCACTTCAGCTCATCCTCTTGCCTTCTCACTTGCTGATCATTTCCCTCTAGCTTTTTACTCTTCTGTTCGCATTGGTTTTTTGCTTCCCTAAAACGTTACCTACCTACTTAGTACATTTTCTCCTAAAAACAGGACACACAAATCAATGTTCGTAAACTTAAGTATATTAAAACTTTGTTGAGCTATGTATGGGTCCTTCTTCAACCAAACTATCCTAAATTTTGGTTTGGCTTGGATTTTTTTTTTTTTTTTAATCACTAAACGCAAACACAGCATAAGGATAAAATCCACGGAGCACAGCTGGCAATTAGCAAAGGGACTATGTTTTGTAATCCCTGTGGAAACACTAACCTGTAATTTTTGCAGCCTTTTCCTCTTGATTCACTCTGTTTTCTTCATCATCTTCATTGTCTTCCTCAAAATCATCTAGATTTCCAATATCGGCTTGTTTCATACTCATCAAACTAGCCAGGCTTTGCATGTCTTCATCCCTAAAAAAAAAAAATTTCAAGTCAGGCATTAAAATGCAGCCCTGTTAATACCACAGCTGATACTACTGCATTATTAAAAACCCTTTAAATATTTTTATGTTTTCTTTTCTTCATGGAGGTTTCTATTCAAGATCAGATCTGAGATCATAGCAAAAGAGCAAAATGAACACACTCATGTATATTCATTTCTGAAGGGAGTTTTCTATTAACAAAATTCTAGAGTGGGAAGAACAGCGCTGCCTTGCATTGAGAGCCAATTTAACAACTGCTT
>VWZK01012770.1:3997-33997 GCA_013396935.1 Baryphthengus martii
GCGAGGGCTGCGCCTGGCCTCAGGCCCGGCCTCGCCAGCCGGGTGGAAAACAAAAGGCAGAATGCAAGTCGACCTCTTCCCCTCTCCCTAGCTCCGGCAACAAAGCAGGAATGAACGGCACCGTTCAAGAAGCCGATTAGCCCTAAAATTAATTACAACTCGCCCACAAAAGAGCGTTGACGCGGCCGCTTTACCCGCCACCTCGCCAGAGGCGCGAAGCCGCCAAGATGGCCGCCCCTCCATCCGCCTGCCGCGCATGCTCTGAGCAGCGCCAGTAGGGAGGTGGCACCGGCCCGGGACTGAGACGGCAACAGTGAGGAGCGGCGCCGGTGGCCACCTTCAGCGGGGTCTTGGGGTTCCGGAGGACAGCCCCGAGTGAAACCACCGTAAGCAGCGGCGCCGCTCCAGCTCAGGGTTGTGCGAGGAGGCGCTAATCCGAACGGCCGGGCTGGGTGTCCTGTGGCGGGGCGGGGTGAGGAGCGCGACGGCACCTTTGAGGGAGCAGGGCTCTGTGAGAGCCAAGTGCTGCCTTTACCTGAAACAAAAGGGAAGCAAATGGGCTAATAGGCAGCCTCGCATTCCCCGGGGAAATTACATGCTGGCTTTGAGGTGTGACAGAGGGAGAAGCATTGTTTTGCTTTTGCCCCCAGCTTTTTGTTTTTAATAATATAAAATTGGGCTTGTCTTGGTGTTTCGTTGTCTAATCAAGAAAAACAGCTTGCATATGAAACGCTAAAATAAAATGAAGGCCAGAATATTTTTCTTTCTTTGCTTATGCTCTCAGTAACTTAAAGGAGAGATGGAATCTACATTTTGTTCTCATTATCACCAAAACTATTTCACCTTTCAGCCTGATACCTGCAATAAACGTTAAAGGTCAAGTTTCTTGATTAGGAAAAAGGTCTGTGTGACATTAACAGAATGTACAAGAAAGTTGTGCTCAGCAGGGAGTTGCAGGAGCACCAGTGGCCCCTGGGTTGAAGAAAGCTTGTCCTGGACCATGGTGAGGTTCTTTTTTTTTTTTTTTTTTTTTTTTTTTTGACTGGCTAGCTATCTGTTTTCAGTGTATTTGTGTATGTAGAGCGTTTTGTAGTCTTAAACTGTTTACAGTTTATATATCCTAAACAGTGATGTTTGTCTCCCATTTTGGTAGATTGGAGATGTGCTGGTGCCAGCCAGACTCTAGTTCAGTACTACCAATTGATAGGTAGTACTGCCATTTGGTAGTACTGACATGTAGGACCATAAGGGTCATCTCTTTTAGGATTGCTGTTTCTTTGTTTTCTTCTAGGAAAAAACATTTTGGGGTTTTGGATGATTAGTTGTGTTGGAAGAAATGGCAAATCATGTTCAGCAAAAAAAAAAGGATTCTCAGGAGTCTCTGCTGCTGGATGGAAAGAGATAAATGTTTTCTCAGAAATCACTCTTTTTTCAGTTTCTGCTTGGGTTTCATTTTCAGACCTTTTACCATTGTTTGCCTAATCTTTGTTCTCCTCTCTGCATAGACACAAACTCTTCTGCCTGCATGCCATCTTCCCCTTTAGTCTGGCCAGTGGCTGATTATTTCGATCATAGTTTACAGTGTTTGAAATGATATTCTGCAGAAAGAAGCATCTCTGTCTCCTAAAACCGTCATGAATGCGGGACAGTTTTCTCATGCTGCAGCTGTAGCGGGGGTTCATACAAACCTCAACATGAGTCTTGTGGATTTCTTAACGTGTAAACCTAGCTGTCCCTTCTCAACTGCAAGCACAGGTTAACTATAGTAGATGTTTACTGTAGGCAGGGTATATATTCTCACTGCTATGAGTGTAGCTGAGACTTGGCACCTAGAATTTTGTATCCTCTGTTGCTAGGTAAGCTATAGGGCTGAAAGCCATTGTTTCTTCATGCTCCAGTTAAGAAGAAGGTATCAAATTTTGTAATTGGCAGAAGGTACACTTTTGTGTGCTGGAAGAAATAGTGTGTTTAGGGACTGGAGTGCTATACAGAAAAAGTATTTTATTTAGCTGTAGAGTAGTGACGAGGCATGAAATTATTAGATCCATGGAACCTCCTTTGCCTCCCTTATTGAAGGAGCAGCATGTGCTCGTGGTTGCAGCTGGTCAGACTGCAGGTGCCTCATCCCTTAGTGACGAGCACTAGGGGAATGGTACTTATCTGATTAATAGAGGCTTCCAGTCAACACAGTGGAGCAATAACATGTCACAAGCATGGTAAGTGCCTGACTAGGTTTATCTTCACCTGGCATAAATGAAGTCTGCTCTAGGGGGGTTATTTTCAGCCTAGAATAGTAGCTATTACTTGGATGGGTAAACTTGCATGAAAGCACGCCTGCGAGTCATGGCACGAAAGCATGTAGCCTTGTAGCCGTAGAAAATGCAGAATATGATGGCACTGGTGGCATCTTGTAAGACTGGAAGAGGCCGGTGAGTCCAGCAACTCCGTCACAATTACTGCCCTTTTTGTACTGAGATGGGCAGTTTGAGAGTAGTTTTCAACAGGAGGAACTGGGTTTTCTTTTTTAGCATTGGAAGCAAGGGTGTCAAGGGTAGTGCTGTTACTCATTTCCACTTTTTGAGGGTGAGGAACTAGAGACAAAGTCAGCTGTTGGGATGTCCAAACTGTGGAGGGAGCAAGAACACAACGTGGGGCTGGTTTGCTGGTAATCAGCAAATCTAGTCTCTGTGTGCAGTACTCGCCTCTCCAAATGTTAATAAAGTTTTGCTTGCTTGCTAAGCCACATCATTTACAGCTAATGAAGCAGCGAGGGGTTGCAGGAGCGAGAGCCTCATGTAGGGGATGGTGACACGCTGAGGGAGGAAATCTCCTGCAAATGGCCTTCTTTACTTCGTATGGCTCCCAGCTGTCACTGCTCTTCTCTCCTGTATTGCCTTCGGAGTATGCCTTCCTTCCCCTCTGCAGGGGCAGAATTAGAGAGGCAGAGATAAAATAGCCCAATATGGTCAAGATGAGTGTGTTCCTTTTTGAATTCAGTGTTTGAAAACAGTAGCAGGCTCCTTGGACTGCTTATTGAGATTCCTAGTGGGAATAAGTGCTCAAAGAAGGCTGGTCTTATGTAAGCCCTGGTACAACTTCTCTCACCTAGTTGTAGCTCAAGAAGTAGCTGACGGGGAGTGGATGTTTTGTCTTGTGATATCTTTATAAAGTCTTTATCCTGGATTGCAAAGCGTACTGTCCTTTGTGATCATCCTGCTACAATTCTGGTTTTAGCACAGTGCATGTGCTTTCAGGCAGCTGTTGAGTTTCTGAAGGTAGGGTGTGATTCTCTCTTTGGGTTCATTCTCTGCCTGGAGCCCAGTGCTTGTGCATTCAGAGTTAATCTGACAACTTGACTGGGCTCTCCAGCTCTTACTCCTCTGCATCCTGCCCTCTCCACCTGGGCACTTCAGTCAGATTTACCACAGTTGACAGCTTGAATTCTAGTGCAGAAAAATTGCACTTGTTTTGGGGTTTAAAAACAAGTGTGAAAGTACCTTTTCACTTAGTAATCTTGCAGTGCGCCTGATTTTTCTCTTTGCTTCTGCTTCGTTAACAGTGTTAACTATCTGTAATATAACATACTGCATACTGAAAGTATCCTGGGATGATTAACTTCTATGCTTAAAACTGTCAAGAAGTTTCTGTGTTTGAGTGTAAACTTCTCAATGATAAAGTACTTCTTGCTTCTTAAGTGTAATTCGCTCACTTAACTTTCACCAGAGAACAGAAGTACTGAATTGAAGTATTTCTGACATCGCCACTGGGAGAACAAAACTTAAAACACTGAAGTGCTGGGGTTCTTTCGTGGAAAAGTGAGCTAAAGGTTGGATATACTAAATGATTTGCTGAAGAACAACAAAATGAAACTGTGGTGCTATTGGTAACCTTGTCCCAATAGTGGTCTACTGCTCTGCCTAGTAATTGCTCTAAAACAAAGTTCAGTTTGTCTGGTTCATCAAGTATCTGGCCAGTGTTTGAGTTTTCCCTTTACCTGTGAAGCTACAGAACTCTCTTTATATTCGCCTTCATGAAGCTCAAACAGGAAGCGTAAAACGTCTGTTTCTGAAAGGACCTGTTATGCAGGGTAGCACAGCTCTTTGAAGATGAGCCAGCTATGAACTGTTCTTGATCACAGGCAGCTGACAATGGTGCAATTTTTGAGTGAAGTTTGATATTTGGAAGTCTAAATAGAGAGTATTGGTCTAGTTCCAGCTGAGTTTCTCTTTAAAAAATGAACAGGAGTCTTTCTGAAAGGTGACGTGTTCTGTGCAGAAGCAACTGGAACCTTCTGTTTTATCCACAGGATGTGCACAGTCTTGGTGAAACTGTCTGACCTTTCTTACCTTCACTTCTCATTTCTGTGATGTGTCTTGATATATTACTCTGGCAGTACTCCTTTTAACAGTAAAAAGAAAGTTTAATGATAGGAAGGTAGTTTAGTTTCCCTATCAGCTCAGTTCTAGGCTCCTTTGAAGAGGCTAATATTTAGGATGTTCTCGCCCCTCTGTTACCTCTGTTGCAAGGAGTGGCTCTGCCTTGGAACCCTTCATAGTTTAGCAGTGTCCCATTTACTGTATGATACTGCAGGATTTTAATTGTCGCCTCTCCTCTCCTAGCTGTTCTTTGTTCTTGTAAGATTGTTTTGTTTTTTCTTCCATAGCTTTTGTTTGCATGTAGCTGTTGTTACATAGCTGTAGCCAAGTGAGAACACTTACTGTCCTCTTTCCAGTTTAATGCAGTCTTATATCTAACTAGAAAGAAACTGATTTCCTGCAGTAGTCAGGTGGTGTGGCTGGCATAATTTCCTCCTGGCTGAGAGCTGTTTACATTTGGGGTTTTACTAAAGGCTTTGCATGTCTCATTCATGTGTTCACATGATCATTGAGACCATAAACTTGCTTGGATTGTGTTCTCCTTTATTTGTACAGCCCCCAGCATGGCAAGGATCTAATGTGATGGCTTCTTTTGATGCTGTCTCTGTAAAAGCTCAGTAATATTCAGAAATGGACTAGGTTCACCATCTTACTTTATGTAGGCTGCTGAACAGTGTCTTAGTCATGTTGATAGTTACTAATTTAAAATTGGTTTGACCAAGTAATCTGAGGTTTGTTAGCTCTGATGTGAAAATTGCTTTATTTTGGTCACTCCAAAACCTTCTCTCTGCCCCCACCCTCCATTAGCTTCATCTGTGCCTGAAGGTTCATACGGAATTTCAGATGTCTTCAGTGTGGATTCTTAGGAGTCCACATGAGCCAGAAGTTTCCAGTTGACTCTGTTCCTCAAATCAGATGGCAGCGCTCCAAAAACAATGAATGCAAACAAAATAAAGTTGGTCTCTGGATCCTTTAAGAACAAATCAGTTAAAGAATTCAGCAAAGGTACCCGTTTATTTTTTGATAGAGCAATTTAAAACTTCAGTTTCATGTATGCATTTGTAATTTAAAGGGGTATAAAACTTAAGTTTACAGCTGTTTAATTTGCTCAGCTTAGAGTAACAGTTGAGTTTTTGTTCTTTCGTATGGCTTAGAAGGAAACTTGCTCTCTTGGGCTGGTTAGAGTGTTTATTGCAGATTTTTTTTTTTTGAAGGTGACAAATGGTATTTAATGCATTCATGGAGGTGAGGTCGATCAGTAGGTATTAACCATGATAAAATCTTTGATGGAGGAAGAAATCTCACTGATTTCCCTAGCAGAGCTTCCTAGTTCTTATCAAAGATTGCTGCTACACTTGTTTCTACATTTTTCCCTTAAATAGTGGTTACTGGCTTTTGTGTCCTCCAGCTCGGGGGAGCAAGGATACTGCTGCCACAGTGATGCAGTAAAGTTTCCTGCATTTGGGAAAATGTCAGGAGTCAGCACCTAGGAGTGTAAGGGTTGATCTTTACCCTGAGAAGACTGCATTCCTGCCCAGGATGTTTCCCTTGGCTTCTGCTGAAGGCAGAATGAAAGAGGGGGAAAGAGCCCTTGGTTTGATCTGGTATCAGGAGCTGTTCTGACTTCTTACAAATCCTGTGGTGTGTTGACTGATAGTGTTCAAGCCTTTCTCTTCCAGGGTCAGCATTGGTTCAACTTGATAGCCAGATGACATTGTGTAAATGACCTGAGAGAACAGAACATAACATGTTCATCCTTTTGTGGAGGCAGTGATTTTTATGCAAAAATTTGAAGTCATTCTGTGTTCAAAACAGAGGATAAATTATTAAATTGACATATCCGATCAATTGGTTTTGAAAAGTACCGTCTTCATTTGCAAATGGAGTCTCTTTTTTTTTTAATTATTTTTAACCCACTCCCTTGGAAGTGTGCAGAAGCTATAAAACAGCAGGAAAGCCAAGTCACTAAAAGCATCCAGAGGAATTTCATTTTATTTTCATAAACTAATCTACCCACACACATCTATCTGTGTAAACTAATTACTTTTTTTAATTAGGTAGCCTTTTTGATTGCTTATGGAGAGCTGTGGTGAAATTTACCACTAATTATGCTGGGGCAGGAGGACGCCTCTGGATTATTAGGAAGGATGAGAAAATTTTATTTCCTTTTGTTGAAATGGGGAGCAAGTAGTAATTGATACATAAATAATGTGCTTATTTTTCCAATTTCAACCTATTTGGCTTTTGTTAACCTTACTAATTGAGGCCCTTTCTATGGGTCATTGGGTTTTCTTCCATCTAACGTAACATACACAGGAGCTTCAGAACAATAAGAAAACTGGTGTAAAGCTCAAGTTTTCCTTCTTCCTGTTAAAGGTAGTGTTTATGCTCAGTGCTTCTAGATTTTGGACTTTGGTGAGTTCCAGTGATATTTGCCCCAAAATACTGGACCTAGGATAGCCTAGCAAGTAATCTGTAAAGTTCAGGTGCTGGTTGTTTTTTTTTTCACTGTGGTTCAGTATGTATTCAGAAAACTGGGGGAAAGTGGCAGTTTTCACCTCTCTTGTTCCATTTCCTCTGAAGCCCTAAGTCTGTCATATAGTATAGCCAAGATTGCTCTTGGAAGATAACCCAGTAGATGGTTCTCCTTTGTGTTTTCTGTTCATGGTGTCTGTATGAAGAGTGAATGTTCTGAGAGAACAGGTGGGAGGAGGGCTGTTAAGATAGTTTGACCTTAAGCAGGGTGTTTTCTTCTCCTCTCCCCCAAGTTTGTAGTCCTCCTCCAAGCCTGTACTAGGGGTGAGACTTTCAATTGAATTTGCTGCTTCTCTTCCAGTTGCTTCCAGCAGGCTCCACTGTTCACTTCTGGTGCCTTGAAAGCTTCGTCCTTCAGTTTTCAGCTTCAGTCCAACCTTTTGAATGAGTCACTTGTGCACAAAACAAAACTTCTGAATGAGTCACTTCTACACAAATCAAACACCACTGACAAATGAGAATTTAAGGTATTTTTGGCATGGCATTAGTGTGACTAAAAAGTGGGAAGCCAGACAAAATCACTTCATCTAGATCGTGATCTAGTCCTTTTGTTCAGGAGGACCATTTTCAGCTTCGCTGAATCCACTGCATTGTAACGTGCAGTATGATGCCTGAAAGGTTTAGTATGTATCACTGATACCCTCTCCTTTGAGAGGGCTCTGGAGACCACCTCTTCTGTGTATTCAGAGTAGTTCAGCTGTGTCATGAATCTTGCCTTTTACATTTCTGTGTGAGTGGGTGAACGTAAAGGCACAAGTGCTGCTGAGGGAAGGGTGGTTGCTCCACCCACCTATAGATGCTTTGCTCTAGTAATTAAGTAGAAGGCAGGATTAGCTGTCCCTCTGTCCTGTGTGACAGAGCTGCCTGGTCAAGAGAAGACCTCTAGGAATGCATTTTGCTGACAGCCTCCCTGGGCAGTCTGTTCCAGAGCTTCACTTGTGTTCGTTTTCTGAGGAGGGAGGAACTCTGCCAACTTTTTTCCTGTAGCTGAAGCTCATTGCGTCTTACTCTGTCTGCCAAGCAAAAGTTTACTCCTTTCCTCCATGATCTTGTATATGCTTGAAGGCTGTAACCATTACCACCCTCAGTATTCTTGAGGCTAAAACATCTGAATTTGTTCCTAGAAACCATTCTTCAGTCTTTTTGGTAGTTTTTACTGTTTTCCTCTGAATCTTTCCTATTTATTTATTCCTTTAGTTGTAGCTTCTAGCTGTAGCCTTACTGATGTGAAAGAGAATGTGAGGGCTATGCCCCATGTCTTGTAAGCTAGGCAAATGTTTTGCATATAATTCAATAAAACCATTCCATCTCTTTCAGAAATGCTGTCTTGCTTTTCCTACATTTGTGCAGCAGGTAATTTCTGCTGCCATACAAAATTTTTCATCTTTCCTTTTTAAAGTATGGTCTTACTGAAATGCTATTTTATAAACTTTCTCCAGTTTGTCATAAAGCCTTTGATTTGTGATCTTATCCTTCAAGATACTGGACAGCCTTGTATCACCAAAATACTAAAATACCTAAAGTTTCTCTTTCACCTCGTACAGGTGAAAGGTTGAACAGAACTGCACCTTTTAGGGTGGTAAGACCATGCAATTTTAGTAGTAAATTCTTGGTAACTACCCAGTCTAAGAGGCTGTGCAGTCACCTATCTTACTAATGCGGTCATTCTGAGGATCCCAGTCTACTAGGAATTAGTGGCAGGTATTGTCCAGTAGTTAAGCTTGATCTGAACTCCTCCACTTGCTTGAGTTAAAGCAAGGACTTGAGTTTTTTATTTTTTTCTTTACTCCCCCTCCCCTAAGAGAATGTTTTGAACTGTGGCTGCTGTGGATATTTGGTGTGAGAGGTCTCAGCCTGGGCTTTTAAAGCCAGTTCAGTCAGTGTTAGAGGAATGCAGGAGATTGACTGCGGCTCAGAATTGAAGGCTTTCACCAGAGGTGCAGGAGGTTGGTTGTCGACACAGTACGTTATTCTAAGGAAACACAGAGCAGCTCTGTCTGTGTATTTTCTTGGTTGGTTGTGATTTTTTTCTTTTTTTTAACTGGCAGATCTGGATTCAAGCCTTTGCTTTAGGTTAAGCAGAAAGGATTTGAAAACAGGTTTTCTGGATGGCAGATAAAGCCTTTCTTTTCCTGCTCCAAATCTTTCCATTTCCTGATGGCTAGAAATTTCTTGCTTAGTTTATTGCCTCTTGTGAATGCCATTCTGAAAGCCCAAACTATTCCCTTGTCTGGAAGTCAAAACATGAGTGTGTCGCAAGTGTCTGCAGCATGGGGTGCATTACATTGTGCAGATCCATGAGCGTTAAGACATCTATGAAATGCAAGTCCTTTTGGACCACTTTGTGCTTTTCCCTGGTCCTGAAACTAATTCCAAAATTTAGTATTTTTTTTTAGTATAAAATGCTAGCTTTCTTAATTGTGTTCGTTTCTAGTATAATGTGGCCAATTATAAGAACAGATTTCCGTACCTGAAGGAAGTAGCACCTGTTTGACTAATAAATGAAAGGGTAAAAGGATGGAGTGGCAGTGGTTTTCTCTGGGTTTTGGAAGAAATAACTGGCAGACATTGGACTCTAAGCAGATGTTGAGGATTGCAGATCCCAGACGGAGAGAGAGGCAGATTAGTTATTGCAACTAGAGTCAGAAAAATAGGGGTGAGGAAGGGATTTGTGGCATAATGGTGGTTTGTACTGAAGCATCGATGTTTCTTGGATCCCTTTCTTAAATATTCAACCACAGCCTGTGGTTTTCATAAAAATAGAATTATTTTCTTCGATCTTGCTCCTTGATCATAAACATCATAAAGCAACAACCCCAAAGATGGTGCTAATAAATTGCAAGGTTTGCTTTTCATGTGGACTACTTTGAGGGACTTCTGGAGATGTGTTATAGGAAAAGTCTGTCAGAAACATTGTTTTAGGATCATGGTTACTTTTATGAATATAAGAAACTTACCTTTGAAGAATCCTTGGAAAATGATTACTGGGCAAGAAAATGCTTTGTATTAATTAAAACACACTGCGTAACATAAAAGCAACTGGCCTGTAAATTAGCCAATTATAAGAAACAATACTTGAGTGTTAACGGAGGTTTTTCAAGTGAAAGGAGGAGTTTAAATCAGACGACAGAGTTCTGACACTACAGTTTTGATCATACAGTGTAACAGGACTTAAGAAATAATAGTTTCTAGGTGAAGCTACTGAGTTTGTTCTGTAGTTGCACTTTAGATGCAGAACATCTTCTGAATCAAAGGGGCAAGAATCTTAACTGTGCAAGGATAAACTTAAAAGCAGGTAGTAGCTAGCAAACACATGACCGTACCAACGGGCACAGAACTTAAAATGGTAACTTACTTCAAATTGCTACCTTCAGTCTACCTTTTCCCTCTCAAATCACCTCTTTTGTTTCTTCAGTCAGGGTCTAATGTGGACTCCTGTTCTGCTATGGCCTCTCAGTAAAATAAATGCTTTGTTCAACTGGCAAATAATTCAGAAACTTCTTAAAATGTATTCTGCCAGCAAGAGAGGTATAACTGAAAGGATAGCACCTCTGTCCAGGGTGTAAAAAATGCACTCATGATTAGAGTGCAGCATGAAAACTGAGCAGTAAATTAACGTGTATCTTCATCTGAAAAGGTAAATACAACTCATTTATCTTAGGCAGATTTTGAAAGGTATCAGTAAAGCTACTGACAAAGTTCAAAGAGGATGGAGCTCAAATAAGCTGTCCACAGGATTTTTCTTATTTTGGGATGGTCTCTTCTACCCACTAATGCAGACTAGCTATCTCCAAAAAGAGTGGGTAACTAAAATTAGAAGTAACTTGGTATTACTTGATGTGCTACTTACTGCCTTTCCGAGTTGGGGATCTGAGAGGGCAGGAACAATACTCCTGCTTATGCTTAATTTTCTGCATTTGACTTCACTATGGAACCTGGATCCAGTCTAAATGATAAATTTTTTGTCAGCAGAAATAATCTTCTGTATGAATAATTTGCATCTGACCACTCAGAGCACTGCTGGAAAAATGCAGTGTACCGTACTGTATCACTGGGTCAATTGTTCTGCTAGCGTGAGTAATGCATTATCTGCATGCCTTTGCCAATCCACCCTTCAGGGGCCAGGCCTGTGTTATTGCTGCCTTGTTACAATTTTTTGGTATCGCTTTTACAGGTATCATGCTGCTGTAGTCTCAGAAATTAAGACACTTCCGGAGGCATCTGGGGACAAGAAGAGAGCACGTACTTTCAAGTATGAACATACCTTGATTCTCGTCAGTGAGGCTGGCTATTTTCTATACAACGGAACATGCTCCATCTTTTGGAGAATTTAATAAGAGGGGAGAAGAAACAGATAAGAGAATCATCCTGGTTCACGATGCAGTTGGAGGGAGCTAGAAAATAGCTTGGAGGGAAAGTTAGGCAAGCTTGAGAAACCCCTCTACCCTAGAAACTGTTGCACCAAGAAACTCTTCCCTGGAGTCTGGTTTACTAGGATTGGTACTCACTCCCAGTGTGCCTTTAACTCTTAAATGCCAACTTAAGCCATATCACAGTGCTACTTTCCCTCAGTCACTACAGGCTGTGCCTTGGCTTAAATTTCATGCTGACCTGTATTTCCTGTGGTACTCAGTGACCACATACCATTCTTCTGTAGGTTGGTTTTCCAGAAGTGTGTAGTATTCTTCTGAAGAGTGATTTTTACTTCAAAACCTCTTTTACCTAGTAGACTTGACACCTGCCTGTGTTCCCCACACCTCCTTTTCAGCTCAGCATTTATTCACCACACTCTACTCAATGGCCACAAGCACAGAGTTGCTGTTAAGCTAACACCTGTGATCTACTTTGTCCAGTCCATCTTTCCTGTTGAAAGTCCACAGAAGCAGCTGGCTGAAATGAGTATTCAAAGACAGATGGTTTCCTCAATAGCAGTTCATTTGTGCTGTGAACTTCATTAGTGCAGTGTCTGTTTGGCAGTTACGTGCCTAGGACACGAGGCTGGTAAAAAAGTGTGCACGTACTTTTATGAAACCACAGCAGTGTCACAAAAGGTTTCACCTCTTAGCACTGTAAAGTACTGGTCTGGGATCACTTCAAAAGTAGGTCATTCTGCAGTCAATTGGAAATCTTGTGATGGTGATAATCTGTCAGAGCAGCGCTAAAGAATGGTGGAGAAGTAGACTTGCTACTTTCACTGTGCTTGTGTACACAAATAGAGGTACTGAAACTGAAGTTTACTCAAACTCAGGCAAATTAACAAAAAAATTTTATTAAGAGTATTCGATATAGCACCACACAAAAGTTACACTGTGCTTTGTGTTGCCTTTAAGGAGCATGCCAGAGCACTTTCAAACCAGAAAAACTAAGGTAAAAAGCTTTCTTGTTCATCAGCAGAGCTTACTTTTGCTGTTTAGAGAAGCTATTCTGAAAGAACCACAGCTTTTGTACATAGTATTTTAATGGTCTTCCAGGTAGATTAAGCATTGTTCCCTAACCCCATTAGTTCTCTCTCATCTTCTGTGGTTTGAGCTTTGTTCAAAAAACCCCAACTCACTCAGGCCAAGGTGCTTTCAGGAAAAGCATTCAGTCCAGAACTCTTAACAGTGGATCCAACTGACAACACGGCAGTCAGCTGTTTTAATTCTGTTTCTTGAAAAAGTAACATGATTTTGTTCAATGGTTATTTGTGTGAATTGAGCGCTATGAATCAACCTCAGGCAAATAAAGAAAGATTTGGAATCAGCTCTTAATTCTGTTTTAGGCTCAAAGATAAACAAGGAGTACATACTTGATAAAATTACAGGTAAATAGCATCAGAGAAAAAAAGATGGGTGACTTTGAAGGGTCATTCAGTCCATTGCCTCTTTTAGTAGATTGTTATAATGGTGCAAAATTATTTCAAAGGTGTTCTAAAGCCCATGGTATGGGCACTGGAACTAGGTAAATCTTTAAGGTCCCTTCCAACCCAAACTATTCTATGATTCTGTTTCATTCTCAAGTGTTTATTGGTTCCTCACATTCCCTATATAGCTAAATACTACAAGATGTAATGGGCCTGGGGAGATTCTGATTGGACACCAGAAGAAAATTTTTCACCATGAGAAAAATTTGACATTGGAATAATCTCCCAAGGGAAGTCATGGATTCCCCTACATTGGACAGTTTTAAGACTTAGCTTGACAGGGTGCTGTGACATCTCATTTAAACTCTGTTTTTTACCTTGAAAGGTTGGACTAGATTTTCCTTGAGGTCCCTTCCAACCTGGTATTCTATGACTCCATGTTGTTTCTTAGCCTGAATTGTTCAGATTAAGTTCTGTATGTTAGCTACTACACTATTACACTTACGTGAAATTTGCTTTATTTTTCCTTTTTGTAAAGGTGAGGTGAACTGGAAATGCTTCTACTTTGCCTGAATATGGAATACACTGATGTTTCAGAACGTTCTTTATTTGATGCATCTTGCAGTTAGAGAAAGGCCAGTTTGCATAAAGGGAACGTTAGCAAGTGGACAATAGTACTAAAGCCATAGTCAAATGAGAGTGTGGAATGGACCCTGTGCTAATGCATCTAAAGAGTACTGAAAAACTTCTAGGCTTCCAGCTTCACTGACTTTAGTATGGAACATGCTTCTTTATACTCTTCGGCTTCTTCCAATTCTTTTTCATTTTCCTGGAATCAAAACAAAATTTTTGAGTACTTTGAAAATAACTGACATGGGTTAAATTTAAGAAGATAACTATGAAAAAAACCTGGTAACAACAGATGAAAAGGCTGAGTCACTCAACTTTTTGGCCTTAATCTTCACTGACATCCTCTCTTCTCATACCTCTCAAATGGAAGGACTGCAAGGCAGGGACTGAGGGAGCAAACTCCCTCCCACGGTAAGAGAAGATCTGGTGTGTGACCACATGGGGAATCTGACCATACACAAGTCTCTGGGACCTAATGAGATCCATCCCTGAGGGAAATGGCTGATTTAGCAGTCAAGCCACTCTCCACGGTACCTGAAATGTCCTGGCAGTCAGGTGAAGTCCCTGGTGACTGGGAAAAGGGAAACATTACACCCATTTTTAAAAACAGTAGAAAGGAGACCCCTGGGAACTACCAACCTGTCAGCCTCAACTCTGTACCTGCCAAGATCATGGAACAGATCCTCCTAGGAGCTCTGATAAGGCACCTGGGGGACGACAGAGAGGTGATCTGAGACAGCCAACATGGATTCAGCAAGGACAAGTCCTGCCTGACCAAACTAGTGGTCTTCTGTGGTGGATTGACTACTTCAGTGGACAGAAGAAGAACAATGGATGTCATCTATCTGGACTTCTGTAAGGCCTGTGATATGGTCCCCCACAACATCCTTCTCTCTAAATTAGGGAGATATGGATTTGATGAGTGGATTATTTACTGGTGGGTAAGGAACTGGCTGGATGGTTGCATCCAGAGTAGCTGTCAGCATCTCCCTGTCCAGATGGAGACCAGTAACAAGTGGTGTCACTCATGGGCTTGTATTGGGACCAGTGCTGTTTAACATCTCTATCAATGACCTAGACAGTGGAATTGAGTGCACTCTCACTGACTTTGCAGACAACACTGGGCTGAGTGGTGTGGTTGCCACGCCTGAGGGACAGGATGCCATCCACAGGGACCTGGACAAGCTTGAGAAGTGGGCCCATGTGAACCACGTAAGGTTCAACAAGATGAGGGGAAGGCTGTGGATGTGGTCTACCTAGACCTCAGCAAAGCCTTTGACACGGTCTCCCACAGCATCCTCCTGGAAAAGCTGGCAGCCCGTGGCTTGGACAGGTGCACCCTGTGCTGGGTTAAAAACTGGCTGGATGACTGAGCACAGAGAGTGGTTGTGAATGGTGCCACATCCAGCTGGTGTCCAGTGACCAGTGGTGTCCCCCAGTGTTCAGTACTGGGCCCAGTTCTATTCAACATCTTTATTGATTACCTGGATGAGGGGATTGAGTCTACCCTTAGTAAATNTCGGAGGTCCATTCCAGCCTCAACAATTCTGTGATTCTATAAAGTGCAAGGTCATGTACCTGGTCTGGGGCAACCCCTGGGATCAGTACAGGCTGGGGAATGATGAGAGAGAGAGCAGTCCTGTGGAGAAGGACTTGAGGTTCCTGCTGGATGAAAAGCTGTACACGAGCCAGCAATGTGTGCTCACAGCCCAGAAGGGCCAACCATGCATCAAAAGAAGTGTGGCTAGCAGGTCAAGGGAGGTGATTCTGCCCCTCTGCTCTGGGGAGACCCACCTGGAGTTCTGCATCCAGGTCTGGAATCCTCAGCATAAGAAAAGGCATGGACCTCTTGGAGTGGGTCCAGAAGAGGGCCATAAGAATTACCAGAAGGGATGGAACACCACCCCTGTGAGGAAAGGCTGAAAGAATTGGTCATGTTCAGCCTGAAGAAGAGAAGGCTTTGAAAAGATCTTACTGCAGCCTCTCCATACATAAGCAGGGCTTATAAGAAAAATAGGACAGATTTTTTAGTAGGGCCTGTAGTGGTAAGTCATGATTTTAACCTAAAGAGGATGGATTCAGACTAGATAAAAATAAAAAAAAGGCTTCTTTATTTTTACAATGAGGGTGGTAAAACACTGGCACAGGTTTCCCAGAGAGGTGGTAGATGCCCCATTCCTGGAACCATTCAAGATCAGGTTAGATGGAGCTCTAGTTTAAGATGTCCCTGCTCACTGCAGGGGGGTTGGACTAGATGATCTTTAAAGGACCCTTCCAACCCAAACCATTCTATGAAACAAGGAATATATTATTATTGAAAACACTACTTCTACATGACTCAAAGCACAGGTAATTTCTTTTGTCTTACCTAAGGCACAGGGTAATGGCTGTCATGTGTGACTAGATTTGACCTATGCATACTCTTTTTTATTCTGTTAAATATTTAAAACAAAGGACAGCATAACTGGAACCAATAACAGACCTCAGAACAATAGTATTGTCAGGAAAAAGCTTAAGTGGATTGACAATTGAAAAAACCATACTACTTCACAGCTGATTTTAATAAAAGCATTGAAGATGAGTACAGAAAAAAACTCTTGAAGACTTCCAAATTCTTAACAACAGTAGTCTCCCCCAATTCCTTGTTTTACGTTTGTATGGCACGCTGTATGGATCAGTATCACCACTTCTGCATGTCACTGAAATCTAGACCAGCTGACTGTTAAGGAACTAGCTGAATAACAAAAGGACCCTAAATCCTGCCAGGTACTGAGCATTTATTTTGGAAAACAGTAGGGGCATGCTACCTGAGGATAAGACATCTTGAGTTTTCCTTTGAGACAATACTGCATTTTAGCCATCAAATGTGTCCTGGGCTTAACTTAGGGTATGTATTTTTAGGCTCACAGTAGCATTTACGTGTGTAGCTGAATTCTTGATGAGAAAACAGCTTTTAAAATAAGCATGATGATCTCTTAAGCTTAATACAGTTTCAGTGAATCTGACTATATCAGTTCACTACAAGCATATTCTATACATCTACACTATCTAGAAAACTACCTGAAGTGAGTGAACTATTTTTTCTGATCATGTAATTAGCATGGGAGTTCAGCATCCATTCTAGCAGTTCATTATTTAAGTGTATGTTGAGTGTGCTTTCCGTTAAAGACAGCTTCTGATGCTCTTAACACACGCAAGTCTTCACAGACTGAAGACCAAGTCTGCAAAGACAGTTATCCAAAACAAAATATTAGCATGTAATAGGATACTAGTCTTGGGACCTGTAAAAAGTAATTCTTCAGTCCAGTTCCAAAGCATATTTTTACAGATGTTCACCAAGGTACACCAGCATTTCTTGATCAGTGCATTCTGGTACCGTACTTACTAGTAGTTGAGTAAGATCTGCATGTGCAACTTCTAGTCTGCGCTGGCAGTCTGGAATCATCATTCGTGACTCTTGTAAGATCTCGATCTGTGAAAATCAGAAGCAAATTAAAAGAGAACGTATTCCAGATTGGAACATTTTGGTGTGTTTTTTTATTCTGTCTTTACTCTGGAAAATCGGTAGTCTGGTCATCATCTAGGAACTTCAGAACAGTTGGATCTGTTTTTTGAACAGGCTTTTTTTATTAAAACACACTCACTTAGCATGATTGCTTAAAACTGTTAATTTGCAGGACACTTCAATTTACTTTGGGCTTAATTAAATATAAAGTGTTAAGTGCAAAAGAGTATCTAGAATATTTTTCCTTTAGAAAAAAAGTACTGCCTGTAAGCTTTCCATGCAGCATCTGCTAAAAAGGCTATTTAAAACAAACTTTCTCCTGCTGTCATGAAGCAGCTTCATCCAAAATGGGATCAGCTGGTTATATAAATATCTCCTGCATCTTTTGGGTAATAAAGAAAAAGAGTGTTCAGATAATACCACATAGAGATAATTACTGCATGAAAAAAGTTATTGAGTTATTGATCACATTGTGTGCACACTGCAGGAGGCTCTGACTGAAAGACAAAGGTAAAGAAAAATGAAAAGCAAAGACCAGCAGGCTCATATTTTTGATGCTTATCATGCATAAAAAGTTATTACTTATCCTTGTGCTTCATTTTAGGAGAAAGATTATTCTCACCATGCACTTTGAACAAAATTACTAAACTGGCACCCCACTGAATCTGAACAACCTGCCTCCTCCTACAGAAAACAACTTCAGATTTAAACAAGGGAACATTTATTTCATGGAACATTTCTGGACCTGAAATCCAGCCACTGAGAGGAAAAAAGTGTGCAGAGTTGTTCCGTAATGTTAAATCTATTTAGAAATGAAAATCTGTTAGGTATAGGAAAACTCTCCTGCATTCAGGATAACCTGCAACAGAAGGTGTTCCCTTTAAATGGCTTACTTCATTCCATCATTCAGTATTAAGCTGCTGCACCAAATGGCTACTGTAAAAGGGAAGATAAGATACAGCTAAGAATGTATTTATGCTACAAGGCGGCCTTCTGTAGTGAGACATCAGCACCATGTTTTTAAGTGTCATATATTTAAGTTCTTAGTTCAAGTAATTTTTGAAATAATGTGTTTACAAACTTTGCTTCTGATTTTCTTGCAGAGCACCGAGGACAAAACCTGCCTAATGAAACATCCATCTTAGGTAACAATGTTGTTGTTAAAAAAAAGAAAAAAAAACAGTTAAGCACCCTCAAGCTCTAGTTCTCATCAGTACTATGACTTTTTCTTTAAGCATTCAGTGTTGCATTGTATTAAATACAAGACTAGGACCTCTGTATATTACGCTTCCAGCAGTGAATGAATAAAGGTTTGTAACTTCCATAAAATGAGGTCTGCCATAAATGGTGCGAAATGATGCCTTCTGCTCTACGTAGCAAAAATTTGTTCTATAAAAAATACCTACAGGAGTGAGAATATCCAAAAATTACTTCCTGGGCCAGGATTGCTAAATAGTGATGTACTGCAAAACTGGTACACAATATGAAAAATAGTAACTTATTTGACACATGCTACTCAACAAAGCGCTCTGGGAAGGCATATAGATCCATAATCTGTAAGCTGTTGTCCTGGCTGCTGTATGAAAACAACAAAAACTACCATAGTCACTCTGTTCAAACTAGAATTTGACTGAGATCTAAAGAGGTACTTGAGTTTTGTTTACATTTGTCTGTAGTTATGCAATAATAAATGAAAAACAGAAGGATGATGAATCCTGGAACTGTATTCAGTAGGTGCAAACAGTTGGAGACTCGAATGAGAATTTTGTGGAACCGGTATTATTACCAAACTACCTATGCAAATTTTGGTAACTTCTGCATAAACCACATTTTTTTTCAAGCAATGCTGATAATCCCAGACAAACCATTTACTGTTACAAATGTATATAATAAAGCAAAGTCAAAAGAGTTAAACCTCAGGGCTGGAATTTTTAAAGGGCTGGCTCTCCAAAATCTATCAAATTTCTGTCAAACTTTCTGAGTAAATTCTAAGGAGTTTAAATTGCAAAAAGGTCACAGAGGAAGTTACTACATGAAATTGATAAAACTGTGCAAAGAACCTTAAATATCTGCAAAGTTTCTGTGAATTACAATGCCCAACAGAAGTAAGAAAAAAAGTAACTAACTGAAGTGCATCTAAACACAATATTAAAACAAAACCAATAAACCACAAAACATATAAGGAGACGAAAATGGAATTTGTTGTCAGTAAGTGCACATAGGACCAAAAGACCTATTGGGACTGAGAATAATGTCCCCTTTCCTTTAAGTGTACTGAACCGGGCAGTTAAAGAAATGTCACTTTAAGCCACCACATTCCTACTCAGTTGTCTTTCAGGATTGAAGATGTTTCTGCCAAGGAAGCAGATGCCTGGGACCTTTCTAAAGAAAGCCATTTCCTCAGATGTGATGGAGCTCTCTTTTGGGGTGTATACAGCATATTTACTAAGCGCAACGTGGACTTCTTGTATATTGGATCAGATGTCAAAGAAATGGTGTGCATGATGCACTATCAGTAGCCTTCAATCTGTTTTCCGTGAATTCCAGATTCCAGTGACCGATAAGCAGAACAGAGCAAACGCGCAGATCCATCTACCAGTTGCGTTAAATGAAGGGCACCACAACTGGAATGAGAAAATTAATTCACACCTTCAAAATAAGCACAAAGGCCAAACACACTCTATAAGAAACAGCTGAGGAGGTAATGCCCAAGGCTTTAAACATAAGCATGTCCCACAAAAAAAATTCTAAGCTACTTCTTTAGGTAGATCAGGGTTGCTTGCGTGAGGAAGACTCTCTACTTTCTGGATCACCCAAGCACTCATGCTGAAACAAATTTAAGAATACAAATAAATATTACTGTGTATGAGCATTGATATGTATTCTGCAACAGAAAGCAGTTTTTCTCAGTCTGATGCATACTGTATAATAGGGACAGGAGTTCTTCAAAAGATGGAAGCAGAGTTTGTTTGTTTGGTTTTTTTCCAACTGACCCACATCTAACCAAGAGATTTAGAGATACAGGCTAAAAAGCATGATAAATGTGAATGAGTCACATGTGTACCAGTTACATACAGACACAAATAAATATTCATGCTTTATAATACTGCCTCATTATCACTTGCCCTTTGACTGTTGCACAGATAATCCTACTCAAAGATAGTAGGGAGGAATAGAAAAAAACATGCAAGTAATTCAGTGTGCTAAGAAATGCACTACTAGTTTGAACTACTGTAATGAGAAAGTTTGTAAAACATTTTAAATCTATTGACTAATTACAGCTGTACCTGGCAAAAGGACAGAGACTTAAAAGAAGAAAGGCCACCTCTAAGTATCATGAAAGCAACATTCCAACATTAAAAATCCTATTAGATAAACAGTCATGCTAAGTCTACTGGTTGGCTAATCAACATACTTGTAACTTACTTCCACAGCACATTATTACTTCTTGTCTCACTGGTAACCAGGGAATATAAAGGAATAATGTGCTGGGCCAGGATGGTGGTGCAGGGACACAAAGTAGGACAGCACAGGTGATGTAGGAGAAAGCTGGGCATAGAGAAGGCAAGAACTCAGACGAGATACAACATTATGGTGAATACAGAGAGGAAAAAAAACTAAAGGCACACAAAACCCATATGAACTCAAGTTTTATTCTACTTCCTTTCAAGTAACTTGTTTTATTTTCATATAGCAGGTCCAAAAGAAACTTGAGCTATCCACAAATACAGCATAAGAGAGAACACTGCAGTCCATTGTAGGTGAGTTGTCAAATACATCGATCAAAACACTTCCGAAGGATCACAGAGAGGTTCAGAGGGTTGGGTATTTTTTTCCCTGTTGTTTAAAAGATACAGATCCTGAATCTGTGCTTAATGTAATGCATCCTTTTCTAAAAGGTAGCAGGATGGTTAAGAGATGTTTCAGAATAAACTTGACGATTTGGGAGGAATCCCTCACCTATTTTGTGGCAGTGAAGTACCTGGGGAAATATTTGTGCTAAATTGAGAAGCAGAACAGGCGTGAGAAGTATCCTAGAAAGCAGAAAAGTGAAGTTCAGACATCCCCCCTCCTCTCAAGCACAGGAAGAGCGAGCCCATCTGAAGAAGAAAATATATCACATCTCATTATGGTGGCAGGTCTTTTCTATCATAGGAACGCTGCCGTAGTAACATCTCTGAAATAGTGCACGAGTGCCTTTGATCTTCAGCATGAAGTCTGGAATCCAAAAGGTACTTACACCTGCCTAGATAGGAAATAAAATAGCCTTTGGAAAACAGAAGGGAAAAAGGAAGATCACAGGACTGATTCTTTGTCATTTGGTCTCTTTCAGAAAGCACGTTAGGTAATAAAACCAAAGTCTGAAAGCATTTTTAATACCAGTTGTAGATTAGGAATATTACTCTGTACTTAGTACAGAGAATCCCAAGTTGCTAGCTTTTAAAGAAACAAGCTGTGCTTGTTAAGGATACTGTCCAAATATATGAAGAGGAGCGTTAAGAGTCTTCAGTACCATTTCCACTGCCTCTTCACCTAAGCAACTAGAGCTGGAGTTCAGATTATTAAGAAAAGGTCATTCTTAGGAAAAAAAAAAAATCAGTCTGAGGTAAAACTTTATGTTTCATCTGATCTTACTGTTGGTGAGAAGAACGAAACTTTGTTTGAATGAATTGGGTTGGGGGTGGAAAGAACTTAAGTAAAAATGCAACTGAGTTAATGGAAATATTTCCTTGAGGCTAAACAGACACTTTAAAATGAAAAAGTTAGAAAACATGATAATGTTCCTTTCAGTAAGAACTCCTTCAGTAACACGATTAGCAGCAACTTTCTCATCTTTCACTGCAATTTTCCAAAATAATATAGACTGTTTCCAAACATAATTCTTTTTATCTGTTTCAGGAGGTACTCTACCATTCACTCAACAAAGCAAAAGAAATATTCCTGGTTTCACTAATACTTGTGAAAAATTGCGCAAGATGTATTTTAAGTACTCTTACACGCTCTTTGGCATGCTGTTACTAAATTCTATGTTAAATCAACTGGATTTTTAATTCATCTGGAAATGACATTACTTGAGAATTATTTTGGAGGTATACAATAACTTTTTCTTTAAAAAACCCCAAATTTATCAGTTACCAGTACAAATGGTGACAGTTAACAAAAACACCAGAGTGTATCTACAATCCCATCAAGAGGGAACAAGGAGTAGATACCTGGCTTTTCAAACACTCACAAGCCTGAAGATAAAAACATAAGCTAGGAAAGGATGTTTATTTACATAGAGACATCAACAACCACGGAAATACAGAAAACTACGGTTTCCTGTCATTAGTCTGCACTCAGGAGTGATTACAGTTTATATTACAGATAAACTATTATGAAGATCTGTGTAAAATCTTCATATACTGAGAATCGTTACAACTGTGTAGAAACTAAGGCTTCATTATGAAAAAATCCACAGAAAGGTACGATTGTACTACTTGATGCTACCAGTCAGGGTTTTTCATAACCCTCTACAGAAACTGTATGCAGAATACATTTACACCTGGGTAGTGTAAATACATCAAACGTCTTCTCTTACTTTTACCTAACTTCTACCAACCTGATAAATTTTGTATAAAATACTAGAGGTTTTAGTATGTTTGCAATTTAGTATTTTATTAAACTACGTAATAAATCTTCTTCCAACAAGTCTCATAACTGAAGATAGTGTGATTTTGAGATACAATATTTTTTATAGCTTGTTTCTTTTTTTACAAATACTGCTCTTAATTTTTAATGTTTTTTCTCTGCCAATTTGGCTCGAGTGAATTGTTACAAGCTTTCCCCTGAATTCTAAATTTCTCATCTGCTGTTTTTAATAAACTGTAAGTGATGACAAAGGGCTTTCTTACCCCATAATGCTGAAGATTCTTTCTCTGTGGTTAACAGCCTACCACAAGTAGTTTGCATCTTGCTTGAATTCCGCTAAAACACATGCCTTGAGGCACAGCGAGAAGTGCAAACACAACCTGCACCTGGGACGATAGTCATATATGTGTGTTTCGCATCTGGAATACTGTGTCTAGTTCTGGGCTTCCCCATTCAAGAGAAACAGGGAGCTACTGGAGAGAATCCAGCAGAGGGTAACGAAAACGACTGGGAGACTGGAGCATCTCTCTTACAAGGAAAGGTTGAGAGAGCTGGGACTATTTAGTCTGGAGAAGAGAAGACTGAGAGAAGACCTTATCAAGGTCTATAAATACCTAAGGGGTGAGTGCAAGGAAGATGGAACCACTCTTTTCAGTGGTGTCCAGGGACAGGACAAGGGGCAACAGGCACAAGCTGGAACACAGGAGGTTCCATTTAAATATGAGGAAAAATTTGTTTACTGTGACAATGACGGAGCACTGGAACAGGCTGCCCAGGGAGGTTGTGGAGTCTCCTTTTCTGAAGATTTTCAATGCCCATCTGGATGCGATTCTGTGTAATGTACTCTAGGCAAACCTCCTTTGGCAGGAGGGTGGCTGGACTAGATGACCTCTAGAGGTTCCCTTCCAACTCCAATGATTCTGTAGTTCTGTGTTACAGGTGAAGAGCAGGTGCAGATCCTTCAGGGATGAGGCACAACACCCAGTGAGTGAAAGCTGAGGCTTCACTGAAAGCAGTGTTACCATGATAGGAACCCTGGGACCCTGATGCTGATCAAAATGGGAACCCAATGCAGCAGAGCCCTGCTCATAGTGAAGCTCAAAGGAAAGCACTGCAGGAGTGGATAATAAAACTCGCCCAAATTAACATATCATACGTATGTAATGGCCTGTTCTGCTCATCATTGAACTTGTGGATGTACTGCAGGTGCTGCTGTCTGAATCCTGAGATCTGCCATCGTGTTGGGTGCAAAGGTTGGGGCAGGTGAGGGGGGAAGCGAACTATCCTGGGTTACTGCTGACAACTACATAAAACGTGCTTGGGACTCCACATACTCAGATGGGAAGGAGGGAGCTATCCTGGGTTGCCACAACAAGGTCTTCTTGTGCCCTACAAAGGCGTCTTCAAGTTGCAATCTTGGTCAGTGTATACCACCCGCTGCAAGAAAATTATGCTTTTTGTTTCTGTGGTACTGAATCTTCTCATTAAGTTACGTTTTTCTGGACAGTGCAGGTGATGGCTAGTATCTAACAACTTTGGGACTCACCCCTCCTTAAAGACCAGACACACCCTAAAGTCTGCATGTGGTGTAGGAATGGCATTATTTATTTTTAAAGTAAAATCTTCCATCGTCACTTCTGTACTGTTAAATTCTGTGTTCTACTGCTGAGTTGTAACTTGAAAGCTAAATAAGAATAGTAGTACATTAAGTGATAAATAATGTTTTTAAGCGACCCTCTCTCAGCTCTGGATTGGTCTGCATATACATATATGATTTAGCTGATACTTCAGCTAGAGTAATAGTTAAAATTATTCTCCTAGTCTCAAGTGGTTGAGTTCATTCCCATCCCTGAAATGTTAATTTTCATTATTGAAATAAAGATTATGACCGTATTTTTTAATACAGTTATTCAGAGCAGGAATTATTAACTAAAAGCAATTCTTAAAATGTGTAACTAAAATATTTTTCCTGAAGAATCTCAAAGTATTAACTCTATCCAAAACCTGGTTTTGAGCAAATTCTCCTGGTATTACATAGTTTTCTTCAGAGTAACAGATCTGATCCTATGAGAAGTGTGTACATTCTTCCTGAGCCTGCAAATTCTTCATAGCCTAAAATATTAACAACTTCCAGAATGCAAGGTGCAGTAGAAGAACAAGAAGTGAAGATGTCACTGGAGGAACTGATTGCTTCCAAAGCGGACAAGGCAATTTCTGAATGAATCAGGACTGTTCTCTGTGAAGACTTTTGTCACTGGTCTCTGAGAGTGCCTTCAAGAAGTGTGTAATATTTCATTTCACAGCAGAAGTTCACAGCCTCCACTGTTTTTGACTTTGATGGTATCTTGCAGGTCACTGCAGAAATAGCACACGGCAGTCAAATAATCTGATGAATGGGGTTCACTAAAAATGGGAATTGCATTCATTAGTTCTTGTTAGCACCAGCAGATCTTCAGGAAGACTACTATGTTTTAGCATCTTAAGAGTCTCAGTCAATGGTGAGGCAGAAGACAGCTCAGCTCCATAAATGCAATTCTTTATTTGTATATGAATTCTTTATTTGTATTTCTTTCCCATGGCATAATGAAAACAAGGCAGGACATATGCATATGAACTGAAATCTGAACTCACTAAAGAATTGGTTTAGCCTGTTCTAAAAGAGCTTTCTCCTACCTTGTTTTCATTAATTTTTTTTTTTGTATTTGAGTTGTTTAACCTATTCTTCCATTGCTTACAAATGAAGATGGAAGAAGAGTAGGTTAAGTTTTGTAACCTGAGGCCACCAGACTATTGAAACAACTGAAAATAATGTTAATTTACAGTTTTCGTTTCTGTAAAGATTTAAGAAAAAACATCTGGGAAATGCTTGGTAAAAAAACAAACAAACAAAACAAAACCAAAACACAGATAAAAGATAACAGATTTACTTGAAAGAATATAAAGGACACAGTTAAACATAGACTTGCCACACTTCTGTAAAGAATAAACATGTATCTCCCAAAACCAAGCCTTCCCCTAGGGAGAATGGAACTTGACATTCCTTCTTCTTCTACAAGGGCATGTAACAACAACTGTCTGCAACCATTGTCTTTTTGTGGGAAATCTTCCAATAAAGAATTAATCATATTGCAATAGCGACACTAAACCCTATTCTTGAGCAGATGAAACTACACATGCACCTTGCTAGTCAGAAGCTTCACTACAAACTCCAGCAGCTGCTAGGATCTCTTTCTCTGAGGACTGGTTTTACCAAAGAGATACTAGTATACTCAAGACTAGGGAAGTTTCATCATCATAGTAGCTATCAAGCATTCTCACTTTGCTGTTACATTTGCACCGACCAGTAAGCACGTAGTTTACCTAAATGCATTCAGACCATGTAAGTTCAGCTTCTTGTATTTCTGAGAGTTCATGATGGCCTTGCACACACTGCCAGTGAGTGATGGCCATCCTGACACCACGTGCTAAGTAATCCATATCCTGTCTCCTCATACTTTACCAGTAAAGCAAGTTTCTACAAATATTTATTGTGACTTTCACAGGATTCTAGTCTTGTATTTGTATAACCTGAGTCTAGAAAAGGTAGGGGAGGTTCTTTTATTTAAGGATTAATATGATTAAGTGAAAGCAAATAGCAATTTTATAAAACAAGTTTTATGATACTTTACCTGCTTCTTAATTCCATAATCATCACATGCTTCAGCTTTCATTTTTTCAATTTTTTCTTCTTGCTGTTTCACTTCTTTTTCATACATAACTTTTTCTTTCGCCAATCTGAAAATAAACCAAGTGGTTGTGTTAATGTAGTTCTACTACAGTAAAAGGTTACACCATTGATTAAAAAACCCCAACCAAACACCACTGAAAGCTGCAGCCCTGTAAGATAACACACAATTTTATAAAAATGGCTCTTAATCACTGAAAAAAATTGCGTTTTGGAAATGCTGAATTTAGCTGTAATGTATGATCATTCTTCTGAGAATAATTTCAATTAAAAGTATTTTTAAATTCTCTGTGCACTTATCCATCTACAATATCCTAAAAAAGCGATATATTGGTACTTCATTTCAAATACATGACAGAAACTGCTTTCTAGATATGGATGACTGCTAATAAAGACAGTAGCACAGAGAAGAAAGCTCTCTATTTCAAAAAAAGTCCTCACATCATCCAGGTTGGGATAGTTTTGCAACTGACCTACACTGGCTGTTGTAGTTATGTGGTCTTTCCTATTCGCTACCAAATAACACCCCTGCACCTGCATCATTAGATGAATAATGATAGACATTCTTCTTAGTAGTAACTTTTTTTTCAAAGTTATCACATGTAAATGAAAAGAAACAGCCCTTTCACGTTCACAAACTGTGATCCCAGAACGTTTTCTTCCTGATCACTACATTTCATGCCACTAAGTGTATTATTTCCCATACTAGTTTTCGTACAAGAACAATGAAAAGTAAAATTCCCAAATTACACAACAGCTTCATAGCCTTGTGCTCCTTTTAGTATCTTCTCCATTTACCTTGATACTGGTTTAGGGGTTACAGACAAAAGCAACAGTTCCATAATTTACATTTTAGCAATTTTCTTTATGGCTTATCTTTCACAGGGAAAAGAATCCATGTTTTAATCCTGATAATGGACTCATACTTGGAAGCATGATGCTTTTTCCTAACAAGCACAGATTCAAGAGCACTGTAGAAAGCTTTGACAGTCAGAAGGAAATATTAAGATGGTCTAGTTTGATGCCCTACAGTGATTTTTACATTGCAATCCCATTATCAAACTTCATTATTTGTTGTTACTGCAGCTTTGCTATTGCATCTCCCACTTTGCTACCTATGTTCATTAGGCATATGCTAAACCAAAACATCCTTCAAGATCTGGAGAATAATTTCTGAGCAGCTATTTCAGGACCAAAACAAACACTGAGATTCTACTGTGAACCTGAGAGCGTGCCAAAGAAAATCCTTCCCCAAACAAGAATAAGCATCAGATCAGCCCATATAAGATTGTTTAAGGAGAGCTTAACAGCCAAAAGCATACAATCAGACTCAAGAAGCACAGATCCTATTACACAAGTGAAAAGAGAATAAATAAAGGTCCAGTAGAGAGCTTCATGGTCACACTAGCGCATCAGGGCAAATTAATTCCTCATTTGTCACAGTTAAGTGCCCTGCTAGAAGTGCTGCTGAGGACGGACAGAATGGTACTGGGGTTACAAGAACTATTTGTGAATTGAAGCCGCCACAAAAGTACCACTGCAGTAATATCTTGAGAAAAGTTCCGAAGAGAATACACTGGTACTTGAACAGCAGGGACTCTCCCTCCTTTTGTTAAGAGTTTACATCATCAAAAATTGTTTTGCAAAAATAGCCTTAAGCTGTAATTCCACAACAGTTGATGTAAATTGGGCTGTGGCAACACACACCTGAGCTTGTTTCAGTCCTCATGGAGTCACACCACCAGAGAGGGCCTTCAGCCTCACAATGAAGCTTTAACAGCATGTAGAGTGTATACTTAAGGTATCATCTAGGCCATTTTCTACAAGTCAGCCAAGTACTACCTTTGAAAAGTAGTACTGGGGAAAGACAGCAGCCTAATTACTAATAATAAAGACACTAAATCACCGACTGTATTTCCAACTACTGGAACTAGCCCCAGTATTAGCATCAGCAAATATTGATTTAATAGAGGATGAGTTAATTGTTTGATCAAGGTTACTTGATTTAATTCTGACAGTATTATTTGCTTTGCTATTTTTAGGTTCCAAAAAAAGTTAATTTTAATCAACCTGTGAGATGGATGAGGTTTTTTTTTTTTTCCCTTGAGGAGCAGAGGGAGAGATATGATTAAATGCAATTTTTATGTTCATTCACTTACTGAATTGTGTATGCCATTGAAACTAAAGGCAGCTTGCACTGCTAAACCCAGCATTTAAATTTTTTAGCTAAAACAAACGGCACAATGTTTGTCATTACTTATGTTTTAACATCCTGTTTTCACATTCACATCTCCCTCTATGTACACTAAATTTTCAACCTGACTCTTATTCAAGTTTGCTGTCTTTATCAAACAGGAAAGGACTGCACATTTTGGACTAGTTTAAAACTAAATTTAACTTGTTGTTTTACTTGCCTTTCTCATATTTGGATATATAAGAATTGCATTTGTATTTACCTATTTCTAGTTGAAAAAAAAAGAAAAAAAAAGGAATTCCTATCTGAAATGGTATTCTATCTTAAATTGTACATTTCAGAAACAGAACTTGAAACATTCTGCTTTCAAAAAAGGAAACACATGAAACCTGAAATATGAGACCGTTTTCTGTGACAAATTTTCCACTGCACTTTGTTCAGTAATCAGAATTGTCCAATTTAACGATCCATTTATCATTCATGAGGTTGGGATGCTGGTGTTTAATGCTATTAAGAAGTGTTCATTTGAAAATATTTCTTGTACTAGAGCCCTGCTCTAGATGTCATAAAGCCATTTCTACTGAATATGTATCCTGGGGAGATGCTAGATTAAATTAATAGCTTGCTTTCAAAAGGAAAGTGAAATTTCATAATGGAGCAATACAACCCCTTAATCATCTCTTTAAAATTTCAGCAGAATTCTACACAAAAATACCCACATGATGCTTTGTTCCTCTCTTCTTCCTTCACCCTCTGTCTATCTAGAAGTAAGATTCTGGGTTGGGTTTTGTTTGGTTTTGGGTCTTGTTTGTTTGCTTTTGTGGTTGGGGTTTTGTTGATTTGTTGTTGTTGTCTTGCAGTTTGGTTTTTTTCCAAAAACACTAAAATGTATACTAAACCAGAATTTTTACATATGGTGTGATCATACATAGTGAACAGAGTAAGAATAGCTCAGCAGGTCCCAGAAAAAGCTAGACCATAATTTGATTTGTTTGTATTTGTTGCATTTCAAGTACATGGGTCATTCGGAAAAGCCTGCAACCATAAAAACCATTGCAAGTGTTAAGTTTAGCAGACATTCTACAGTGTCATAAGAAATATAAGGCACAGCAACTTTTAACTGTAGGAATTCAAAATTTAAAAAAGGGAAGCAACATAGATTATATACTCGTAACTTATATATTACAAATATACACTGGTATATGTGTAAGAAGCCCTTATTCTACAACAGACAGTTCCTTAAGATATCCTCTTGATTTTGAACAATCTGTCACCTGGTACCTGTCTGAAACCCTATGGTTTGCCTTATTTCAGCTACACAATATCCCACATGATGCATTAGCTCTGTAAATAAACCAAACATACATCACCAAAAGTCCTATATACTGTAAGGCACATTGTGTTAAGAAATATTGTCAGCTCTGTTACCAGTTCTCCCAAAGTTAGGAATCTAAATCTTCATTTTAGGAGTTGCTCTTTTTCTTTTATTCTCTTTGGTAGAAACAAGCCTGTTTTTTAGTAATGTTCTATAGAGAGAACTTGAATTGACACCAACAACCGAGA
>VWZK01012770.1:38997-44008 GCA_013396935.1 Baryphthengus martii
AGATGGTTCAAGACAGTCAAAAAGCTGACCACTGCTGAACAGAGGGTTCTCCTCCCCTGCCCCAGCATACATCTCTGCCAGCACTACTATTCAGTCTCTCCGTAAACCAACTCAGTTCACCAAAAGAGCATGAAATTAACACCGTAAGAAAAAATAGCTGACAGTTTTACTCCTGCATTAAGCAAATTGAGCAAGCTCAGCAAAAAATTTTAGCATCAGAGACCAGAGAACCAAAGACAAGGAGAGGCAGAGACTTCTGAATTCAGGATGACACTGGTTTCTCAAGGGACTTCACTCCTAGCCTGTTTAGAGTGTAGAACTTCAAGTGGTTTAGACTGTTCTAACTTCAGGCTGCTGCTGAGAGTTCCAAATCCCCCTCCCTTCTCACTCCCCAAAGGTATATATCTTCCTACCCTGGTCCGTATACATTAGCACCAGTGTCCTCTCCTGTTGTTGCATCATTAGCAGTAGCAAGCTGGTCTACCTCTCTGATCATAGGAAGGGCACATGTTTATCTAGAGTTTGACAGATGAAAAAAACCATGAGTTTTCCAGCTGCATGATGAAATTAAGATCCTCTGTACGAGGCAGACAAAAATACCACCTTCCTGTGCCACAGTCGCAGCCATGACCTACTAGTGGATGCCTAGAATAAAAATGGCAAAATGGTACAAAGGCAGGAGTAAGCACACACAACTATTCTTTACATTTCTCCCCCAACCTCCAGCAGATCAGGTGAGCAAATCTACATGAGCGAGAATGACACCTATGTGCTTAAGCCACCAAATAAAGACTGCTTTCCAGCACTAGAAAAATGAACACAAGAAACACTTCCCTGGCTGAACTGAGCAAGGACATTGGAGGTCTGAAGAAGAGAGGGAATTTTTCAGACTTCCTATGGAATAGCTTCACTATTGAAAGGACATTCATCTCTTCAAAACTAATTTTATTGTTAATGATGGCACATGTTAATATGCCCTGGATTCAGCTTAAGCACACAGGAAACCCAAAGGTGAGAGCATGTATTGACTAGATAATGAAATATCTATGCTGACTTAGTCCAAACCTAAAAATCCATAACAGCATAACTGTACAGGTTTTTTTGTTATAGTATAATAAATTCCATGTGTTAACACCACGCACAATTATAGCACAAGTAATTCAATAACTGCAGTATCACTGGCACTGTGCTAATCATGTACCTGTGGAGCTTAAAATACCAGGTCCCATGGCAGCAAATTACTTATGCACATTCTTGGGTTCACTAAGGCTACGTAAGCTCACAGAACTTACAGACTGGGGTCTAAGAGGAAAAGTGAAGGAAGAATGATGAAGGAAGGAGGAAGGAAATACAATACTTGACCCAGTTACCACGAGCTGTTGTGTTTTCTTACCCATAAGTAACTATCTTCTGCTTTAGACAAGATCTCAAGATGATGCATCCATTTTATGATGATTTTGTCACTATCAAGAAAAGATAAACTTTCTCTTTTAAGAGTCAGGATGTAACCATACACACGTATATGCATAATCTTCATCCCCTTCTGCATCTACAGCTTACAGAATTGAGCTACCATGACATTTCAGGATAACTTTGCAAGCTTGCCTTTTGTCAGGGATTAGTACTGTGAAGATGATGAAAGTTAGTTATAGGATTGGTTTTGGTTTTTTTTTAAAGTCAGAAAAGTATTTCAAGATAAGAATTACTCGGTTTTCATATTTTTATCATCTCTGTTACTAGGTATTTCTCTGAATCTCCAGAGCTTCACCTTCTGTCCTTGACTCTCAGCACAGTTATTTCTCTGCTCTTACAATACATTCCTACAGACTTAAAAATCCTTGCTATGGCAACAACTGAAGCTCTCTTTTTTTTCCCCTGTCGAAAAGTCTACCTGGTCTGGACATCCCTGAATGCCAGCAGTCAGTAGGAGCACAGAGAGGGGCAGAGGAACAGTAGAATTCAATAGATGTATCGAGGATGAAAGCTCTTAAGCTAGGTACTCAGAAACCAGAAGATGCTTGCTGAGGATCAAGATTTTGCTGAGGTACTGCAAGAACCAGCTTGCATGGTTGAGTGCAAAGAAGAGGATGACTCCATCAAGAGAGCTGAAAGACCATTTCTGATGGGCTGAAGACAAAAGTTGGAGAGAAATGAAAAGTGGAGTGGCAAAAATTCCAGGAGAGAATGGCGTGGAATAGAGGCTCAGAAGCTGAAAGTTGTGTATGCTAAGGAGCCCAAAAACTTCACTTCTAGCGAAGGAAGAAGAAGAAATGGGGCCTCTTTTGGCGACAGTTTGGGTTAGTTACTGTTCTTGTTTGATCACAACAGAACAATTCTATTCAGTCATTTTACTTCTCAGCTTCCAGCTGCACTTTCTGAAGTTAGCAGCATATTTTTCAGGCAGTGTCTGCTTCTAGTAGCAATAATCCCCCTTGCTCAATGTTTAGAGCTAGTACTAAGGATTGATGTGCAGAGTAAGGCCACTGCTGGATCTTGTGTAACACACTGAGGGGTGCAGAAGGTAAAAGGCCGCATCCGTGGGGAGGAGTAGACAGAACAGGTGACCCTAAACTGACTGACAAGGTATTCTATCCCACAGACATCACATTCAATAAAAAGCTGAGGGATCACACGTGTCAGTTTCTCTTGGCTCTTTCTCTTGGCTTCTTCCTCACTTCTTCAATGTCTGGCATTTGAGGAGGACTCTTGTCCATTCTGCCTTCAATCCTGACCAGTGTGTTCCTGAATCCAGTACCAGAATCCAGCTCCCGAACCCAGTTCCTCCCTGCTGTTGGGCCCAGGCTGCGACTTTCCCAGTGTCTGCTCCACAGCATCAGTAGTGACAGTGATGTAACTGCCATCAGGGGAGGCTGATCTCGATACTGGTTTTGTATATATTTGCATATATTCCGTTTTATTATTATTATTTTCATTTTCATTCAAGCTGTTCTAGTTTCCTTTTCTAATCGGTAAGTCTCTCTCCCTTATGTCCTTCCTCTTCTCCTTTGAGGAGGATGGTGGGAGCTTAACAGAGAGCATTTGTTATAGGTCTAGCGGACTGCCCTAACCCTAAATTGTGACAGTTACCACAGATCACCATTTTCCCTTCAATAAACCAGTCAACATCTTCAGTCGAGACCTTTCTTCTGGAGAAAATGCACAGAATCTACTTCCTTCTTCCAACCCACAAGTGGGGATAACCAATTGGAAGTGTTACATTAATCAGCAAAATTAAACAGAACTACAGTCATATCATGCGTGTAAAGCAATTCACAACGCATCAGGAAAGACACAATACAGTTTAAAGAAATTATGATGGACCTCCTGATCCTGAATGAGACTTCCAGCTATGTGTTACGTAGAATTTAACAGTACTTGTTCAAGGTCAAACCAGGATGGATTATGGTTTTCACTGCAGTTGTAACTCATCTTCTACATACAAAACACTACCATAAATTTAATATATTATTTAATTTTCCCATAGATCCACATTCTAATCCAGCACAAAATTATTATTTGTAACTGTTTTATTCATACAGATGAATATGAAGCTCTGTGCCATGAGTGAGAATGCCACAAAAAGAGTACATACAATCAAAAACAAAATAAAAGTACTACACGTATCCATAATGGCACTAAACTAGGGTTGCTAGGCAATTCCAATTACTGTATTTTCAAACTTCTGAAAGACTGCTTAAAGAATTCAAGGTTGCGAAGCAACAGTTTTGCTTATGTTCTTGCCTGAATAAAAAGATACCATGTCCCTACCGACACCTATAGTGATAAAAGTGGTATGCAACATCATTTTGCAAATTAAAATGACGTCATCAATAGATTGCTGTGGTCAGCATGGACATGCACAAGGCAGTTTTGCCTCACAGAGCAGAAGATAACTGTAAACACAAAAGACCCAAGATGCCAGAATCACGCGTTTCACTTCAGTCTTTGACATTTTTTAGAAGAGGCAATCGGATTAAGGAAGGAATGTGAAGGAGGCAATCTTTTAAAGATCTGACCATCACTAATTTTAGAAGTATCTCACAAATTTATAAGGAATCAGTGTTTAGATCTGCTTGAAAGGTAAACCAAATGAAACCAAAACAATTTAAAAAACGAATAGGAAACAAACAGTACAATATGCAATTTTCACAGCAACCACTGCGTTCTTCTCACAGCTTCTTAAGATATGTGTGAGTACTGTTTGGTACTCCTGAAGTTTCAAAGAAAGCATGCATTGAAAAACAAAGGAAAATAGGAACCCCTTCAAATAAGTAGTTTTGTTTCTGGAGACTAAAGTCAACTTGCAATTACTCTTCAACTAATTATCTGGGTTGGTGACTATATATGCCACAGATGTTAACTCAGACAGTACTATGTAAATGCAGGTGTGATCTTCTCTCTGCCAGTTATCATAAAGCATTTTTGAAATGTGGGACAGAGATGGAGTTAGTAAGTTTAAAAGACCGAAGCAGCCTTCAAAAGCAGGGCCAACTTGAGACTTTCTGTATCTGATCCTGATGCCAGGAGCATTACAGAAGGTACTTAAGACATACGTAAGTAGCTCTGGACCACAAAAACAACATTTGGCTAGCAATGAATCCAAGTTTAAGACTCCAGGACTGAGCTGGCGACAACCCTAGACAACAGATGCACAATGCTCTTGCACTCTGAGAAGAGTTATTTTATTTGGATAGTCAGCTTGTATCCAACAGTGCGTGCACTACATTCGTCCTTCTGAATCCCAGAGCTCTTGGATGTGCAGTGTACACACATTAAATTCCTTTACCATGCTGACATGTTAGTTTAGTATTGTTAGGGAAAGAATCAGGGTGGTAAGTAAAATTTCTACCCTGGACTTTAAGCATGTTAACTTTGTCCTTCTCAAAGATCTACTTAGAAATATCTCATGGGCTAGGGCTCTAGAATGTAGGGGGGCCCAAGAAAGCTGGTCAATATTCAAACACTACCCCCTCCAGACTCAAGATAAAATGTATTCCCTTGAAAAAAAAAA
>VWZK01012772.1:0-45715 GCA_013396935.1 Baryphthengus martii
GGTGGAGCTCCATGCATTCTATCCGTTCACTGACATAGAGGGCAATACCCCCTCCTCATTTCCCCTGCCTGTCCTTCCTGAACAGTTTATACCCTTCTAGTCCAACACACCAATCGTAGGAGTTATTCCACCATGTCTCTGTGATGCCAATTAGGTCGTAGCACTGCAGACTCACAAGCATCTCCAGCTCCTCTTGTTTATTGCCCAAGCTGTGGGCATTCATATAAAGACATTTGACAGGATGTCTTTAGGTGTAAGCTGCTGCTGCAGCTGATGCATGCACAGCATCCCATGGCTGGTATAAGACAAGGGAGGACACTTGCATTACTGCAGTCAGCTAATAAAAGAAGTTGGTTTGCTTTGAAATCTATAAAACTATACCATAACAAACTACCCCCATTAGGAAAGAAAGTAGGACCTCATACATTATGTATGTGACAATTAAACAATAACTTGGCATGAAGTCTGAACATTTAGGTATCTGAACTGTAAGCAGTTAAGCATCTCTCTGAAGTTAAATGCATGAAATAATTCTAGCTATAATTTCTCAGTCTCCACAAAGTATGTGGTGCTAATACACCAACATGACTCTCAGTTCTCAAAGGTTTAGTATAAGGAAAAAATTCAGTCTCCCCAAAGCCAACCAGCAGCTGAAGTTGACAAGTGAGAGTACTAAACTTCCAGTTTCCATGGAAATGGAATCTGAATCAGTACAAAGAGTTTTCAGAATTTAAAAGTAAATCCACTCCATCTTACACTCTCTACTCCAGTATTCATTTTCCTATGTAACAAGGGTTCAAGAGATACAGATGCCATATACATCCTGCCTTGTGACTCCCCATTTTCACTTAGAGGTAGCCATTCCCTTATAAACCATGCACCATAGTGGTCAATTTAGAGGCAGGAAGCCTGTCAAGCCACTTTTTATAACCATGACAGTATCACAAAACCGTGCATTTGGGAGGACAGATCAGTTAGTTAGGCATCGGTAATACGTATGAATTAACTGCCCAACACTGAATCACACAAATACAGGAAAATGGTAGCATACAACACAACCACAAGGACTATTCAGTAAAAAAATTTCTCATTTTTATTGTTCATATGACCCATCAGAATAGCGCAGAAATAGAACTGTGAGATTTAACCATAAAAAAAATTCATTGTCTTCAGGCAGGACTCAAAAAAGATGTATTTTATCACCACTAATGCAATGCTTACACAGCAGCTGCTGCCCAGTGCTTCAAGGGAGGATTCCAACTTGTTGATTACAACTGCAGGATGCTCACTGGCAGCTAAAACAATTTGCCAATAGTATTTATGGCTCCTGTTCCTAGTATTTGGCAAAGGTAAAGGAAGAGTAATTTTCTGGAAGTATTTACATTGATTTTGCAACTGATGACAACATTCCATCTGCTCTCAAATTATTTGGTGCCTTTGTCAACTTCTTCCCTAGTGTACTACTTTCTCCAAGTTTCACCAAGGTTTCTCTAGCTCCTGAACTTTGTTTTTTCATCAGGCTTGTAGGGGCCATTTCAAGTTGTGAGCAAGAGCTTGAGGTATGAACATCTAACCCTGTGTCCTAACTACAGATTAGCAGACAAATAGATGGTATTTCAATGACTTTTCTCTCAAGATCATCACCTCCAGAAGCCTGAGGATATGGCTGGTAGCTTCAACAGAGCTGTGGAAATTCCTGAAATAAAAAGGTCTTGACGCCAACAAGGAGAAGTAGAAATTTTTAAAAAGAACTAGAACCAATTTATTCCTTTAAGAAAAGCCCAAATGCCCCATGGAAATCAAGATTTCACCCAGTATTTAAAAATGCAGCCAAGTAAAGCAATGTCCTCTCTACAGCAAATAGTAGGCTACCCCACAAAAATTTGAGATTTGAGACTTACCCAGCAAGTGCAGTTCTACTCACTTGCAGTCTATGTCAAACAGAGGGAAAATTCAGTTTCCACCTGTTTGCCCAACACCTTTCATATATAGAGTTAAATATTAAAAGAAACAGCAAAAATGGATTTGAAAGCCTGACATTTTTTAAATTTCAGGCATTTATCAAGGCAGAAGCATACACAAATAACTGTACTGCTTTCTCCAACTTCTATACAATGATCAAGCTACCTTTATGTCATGCACTATGATTCAAGATAAAGTATTACTAAAATAAAATGTAATAGCCCATCTTACAGCATCACATAAGTGAAAAATTACTTCCCCAAAGTCACATACAAAACTATAAGATCAAATACTTAATCCACCACAGAAAAATGGATTGCAAGGTCAGAGATTCCTGAAAAGTGGCTATAACTTCCAGCAGCTCATAGAATCATATGTATTTGAACCTCTAAGGGCTGACAAAAACAGCATCAGTCTGTTCAACTGTTTCATTTAAAAGTAGAAAAGCAGGCTAGTATGAAATGGTGTCTCTACGAAATAATTCCAACAGGATGAATGTAGAAAATAAGTGCTTTAATCCCTTTTGTATCTGTACATGTGTGTACCCTCATTTACTGTTATGCTCAGTCCAGAGGTAACCCAGACCCTCAGTGTACAGGTTGGATTAGATGATCTAAAACCGTTTCTTCTGGCACAACATCTGTCTGAAATTCTCTATCCTATTTGTTGAAAACAAAAGAAAGTTCCTGTAGACAGATTAATCGTTTAACAATTTCATTTTTTCTTCTCATTTCACTGACTACCTAAATAGAAGAAAAGCAAATCATGGCAAGTTAAAAATCAGGTGTCAGCCTTATTCCACTGCTGCAGTTCGTCTTTGTTATTTTTAAAACCCAGGACCATGGTGATAAGCCCAGAAAATATAATGGGATTAAATACGCCTTTTTCTCTTCAGGAGCTGTACAACACGTAAGCAACTTACCGCTTCAAGTTACAGGTTCTGAGAGAAATTAAGAGCTGCAAAAATAAAAAAAAAAAGGAAATTACCAACTTCTTCACATTTAGGCATTAGACTGAGGTTTGCCTTTGTATCAAATAAAATACCAATTCAGCAGCTAACATTAAATACAGCAGCTTGTTTTGGTAATCTCATTTTTAGGAGATCAGATTTAGCTACTCCGCTTAATACTCTTGGATTTGAATTAACCATCTGTTCTGTAGCATTTAGACAGAGAGATCTAGTAAGGCAGGATGTCAGTCTCAGGGGTCTTGGGGCTAGAATACACATATACATGCCCACAACAAGCAAACAAAGCCTAACAAAGTAATAGTCAACCTTCCCAACAAGGAAGTTATTGTTGATTTTCATATCTGCTCTGTGGTTTCATTTTACCCAATTAACAAGAGGAACCTGGACCAACACACTACATATTTTAATCAATTAAAACAAAAAGGGAACTATTTTAAAAGGCTTTACAATAAAAAAAACAACTTATTTACAACAACTGTAGGTCAGATCTTAATCCAAGCCCTTTTAAGAAGATCACCAAAAAATAAAGCACGCCGTTCCACTGTAAATTGTCACTGCAAAACGAGTGCAAAATTCTGATACAAAAAGACACAGTTAGAAAAAGCCCTATAGGTAATGACAGATATTTTTAAAGTACATTTGCTGTGAAAGTATGGAAGCTTCTTTTTGTCCTTTAAAAAAAAACCAACCACCCAAATGAACACTCAATGCTCTATTTCTTAAAATTACATCCAAACACAGGATTTAAAAGTGTTGCTTAACTAGTAACTTTTAACAAAGATGTTAATCAGTTGACCCCTTTATGAGAAAACATCTTCTGAAACAAATAATTTCTTGACTACCAACACAAGTGGCTAAAAGATGGCCAACGTAAGATACAGAAATATCTGACAATGTCAGAGTTCCTTTGCTACTTAAAATTGTTTCCAGCAATACCAGTGCATTTCCATGCACATTGCCTCCAGTATCACCAATACTATAGTTGGCAACTGATAGTACTCTCCAAAATATAGTACGTCCTACTTTCACAACACTGTCAGAGACCTTACTGCTCCCAGACAGATACTTAATTGACTTGTAAGACCTTCTCCCAAAAGGCAGTACCAATTGCTTTTAAAACAGGCAATGAGCCTGCATATTATTGTAAGGCTGGTATCACTGAAGTACTGCAATGTTTATTTCAACTCTAAATGAAAGTATGTCAACTACACATTCCTATAGACACAGGGCCTAATACAATTACCTCTTCTATTCCCATCTGCCTTCTACAAGAAAATCTCAAAATCAGATCCAGCAATAAACAAATATAGAGAGATTTATATGTTCTCTCTCATGCACACAATAACCTGTGTTCACTGCATGTCAGCTTTCCACAGCACAGATGACTGTAGTTGCAAAAGTACTTAGCAGTAGCTCAATTCCACCACAGCTCACCTCAACTGGCATCAGGCCACTGACTTCAGAATCAGCATAATGTCTCCTTATTTAAGAGTCTCATGCTCATATTTCAACAGTCACTTTTTACTTCTCATAATACGTTGTCTTCTAGTGAATAAACTAAGGAGCTAAACTATGGGTTTCCAACATAACGTAGCCAACAGCTGATTTAAATCGTCTTACCTTTTTACCAAAATCAGGAAGCAAGAGATACCAGAAATTCCTCAAGAAACCATTCTCAGACACTGCATTGACTCCAAATCACTATCTTATCTCAATCTATAAACTAGAAGTTATTAGGATCGATAAGCAGTAATGCACATGACTAAATCTGCAGAGGATGTCAGAACATACTGCTATGTTGAGATTTCCCTTTAATCCTCCCTTGACTCAGTGTAGGTGCTATTAAATTAAAAGTTAATTTACTGATTTAAATTAAGGAACTCAGTATTTTGAAATTCAAGTGCCTAAACGTATGTAACTAAACACATTCTATGATGCTCAGGCATCTGCCAAACTTTCTAAGAACTGATGCTGTAGTTACTGAGTGGTTTTGCACAAGTGACCATTTAGTGAGTTTTTTTTGTGCTCTTACTCCTGTAAAGTTTCATCCATCTCTATTCCATGTGCTATTGCTTTTTTACTTATAGATGAAGTAATCTTGCAAAATAGCGGAGAATCAACTTCTCCCCTTTCTCTTGATAGTGTGTTCTAGCATTGTTTTACCAGAAAAAAATTATAAACCCCAGGTGACTGAAAGGAAGAAAACAATGTTTCTACAAAAAAAGTACACCAAGCAACCTACTCAACATCCATTTTCTCCACTGTATAAACTTGTACATCAGTACTTGAACCAAAGGGGAACTCTTTCTCTCAGAGTGACAGTAGAATGGTTTGATCAAGGATTTAGTTTCAAGAAAAAAACCAGCAAAGCACAGGATAGTAATTATTCCCCCTCAGCTTCATTAAAAATCTGCTCTTCCACTCCCATTTCAAAGATTGTAGCTGAAACTTGATTTATCATGTTCAGCCCAGAGTGAGATGTTTCTGTAAGCCTCTGAGATAACAATAGTGAATTACAGGCTTGCCTGTGATACAGGTTGCACAAGCCTAAATACACAAAGCAACACCCACTTTACTATTTCTTTCAGAAAGGAAGTGGTTTGTGAACAAGAAGACCTGAAATCCTGGATCCATGGTCAGGCATATGCTTTTTCCACATGTACCTTACTCAAGTATGCACATACACCAATTAAGAGAAAGATCTCATTTCTCCTCTCCTATATAAAAGCCTATATTTTAACTCCTTATTATAGGGATTACCAGGTGAATGCGCAAATCCAATTTTTTTTTTTAGCAGTATCATGAATAAAGCTTTTTTCTTTTTAGTCAATACATTTGGCATTATCATTTCTAATGTTCACTATGTTTATAGTAAATAATTCATAGGGAATTTCAATATATTATACATTTGTGATAAGCAGATTTTCCCCTCAAGCACAGTTTATCTGCTACATTCAAGCACAGAATCATAGATTCCATATAAAAATTCATCTTCAGGAAAGCTGAGACTTACTCTAGAATTTAGGGAAAGGTCACATCAATTTGCCCTCATCCATCTCTTCAAAGATTCTTTAGTGGCTAGAAAAAGAGATGCAGAGAAAGTCCTAGATGTTCTGCATTTATCTAGTAGAAGTGCAATACAGGTAAGCAAAAAAAAAAAGTATTAAAAAAGTCACTTAAGAGTAAAGATTTATTTCTAACTCTGATTTAATTGCTGGAAGTATCAACAAGGAATCCCATTACAGCTGGTGGTGGTTGTGTTGTACAAACACAACTTAAAGAAAAACAAAATGACAGAATCATTCAGGCTGGAAGGATCTTCAAGAGCCCAGCCTTCTGCTCTAAGCAAGGCCCAAAAGCCAATTCAGACTAGGCTGCTTTCACCAGATGGATCTTAAACTGACTCAAAGGATGAAGATGCTTCCCTAGAAAATGAAACCCTCCAATTCTTTACATATGATCATTTATAACATTTATAACCTCTGACAAGGTTCAGAGAGATCATTCACTCAGACTAGTCCTAAGCCAGTGACAAATCTTCATCATTTTCTTTGTTAAATACTTTTGCAGTTAATGAAGTTCAATGTCATTGAACTACTCCAGTTTTCCAAAACATTCCAAAAAGTTTTTTTGAAGTGCAAAATGTATGTCCTGTTATTAATGAACAATACATTTCAACCAATTCACATCCACTTACAAACTAATCATGCGTACATCTACACAGGTAGAGTTGAAGTCAGGTTTCAGATGACAACTGTGTTGACTCGAAAAAAAACAAACCAGCTGGGTTTCTCACAGCCTGGGACACCAGGGTCTTAAAGAGGAATAAATTAGCTTGAATTTCATATGAATAATCTATGCTTGCACATTAGTTTTTAATGTGAATTGTCACTATCACATCACTTTCCCTCAACTGAAAATACAATATAAACCACTTGCTACAGACAAACCAAAATAAGCAAAACATACACAAGCAAACTTAAGAGATTTGTGTCACAATATTTATTTGGGGATGATGGCTCAAATTGACTTGCATCAAATCACTCTTTACCTTACTCCACTGGTTACATTTCTGATGCTTCAGATAAGCTTCAGTATTTATTGATTGAGTGTAAGAGCATCTTGCATTAAAACCAACATATTTATTATTACACATAGCTTTTTTTTTTTACTAGCATAAGCTGACAAAGTAACAAACATTTTTACAGGCCTAAATAAATCTATATTTTATTTGAAAAAGAAAAAATAGCTTACAGATCGCACATCTGTTGAATGTGTAAGAAGCAGTGCATTTCATACACAGGTCCCGCAAGGTATAGGAAAGTTAAAATAGGTGACTTGAGATGTTCGGGAGTTTCAATACTCATTGACCAAAACCTGGCAATAATTAATTTTTAAAACATAAAAAAAAAGACAATAAACATTAAAAGGCCAGCAGAGTATCAGTTTGAGTGTCAGCCAACAATCAAATGCATCTCCTCTTTGCAGCCCGCTCTCAAGAGCAAACCGGAAAGGGCAATAACATGAGTCAGGCAACATGGTACCACACAGTTCAAACAGGAACACGGAAAGTCAGAAGACAGGCTTCTTTCCTGAGGGTTTCCAACTGCACAGGAGACTGCATATAGATCTTTGTGTTCCCAGCAATAAGTACTAAGGACAAATTCTGGGAAAGCAAAACTAGTTTAGCCAGATCAATGTTTCACTCACTTCCTAAGGATGATTCTTCCTCAAAGTCTCCCAGGCAACACATTCTGTTCAATCTTATGCAAAGAATCACCATGTATCTTTAGTTCTCAACAAAAGTTCATTTATGGATTAAGGTATTATATTTCTATTCTATTTCTTACTCCACTGATAACAAGTCTTAAGTGAAAGTAAGCATGTTAATAAAATGAGGGAAATTTTGAAACAGAAATGAACCAAATCCCTTGAAATTACATAAGAGGGAAACGAAGAAACAATTCACCAATTCCGGCATATTCAAGCTCTGCCTCAGGGTCAAATTAGTCTGAGCAAGTAAGTACTAGCAGTGCAAACAATATCGTTACAGACAAATTTCATAGACAGGCTTGGCCTTCATTTTAGTGAAATTAAGTCTCATGAATAAAACACAGAAAAAAAAATACAAGTATCTCAAGTTGGAAGGGACTCATAAGGATCAAGTCCAACTCTCTACTCCTTGCAGGACTATCTAGAACTAAGCCATACGACTAAAAGCATTGTCCAGATGCTCCTTGAACTCTGACAGGCTTGGGGCAAATCCACAGGGTTCAATGTGAATAATGCCTTTGAGGTGAAGAGAAACCATTTGCATCTCAAGAGTGCTAGAGAATACAAGGTTACCTGTCAGACAACCTGAAGGTGGGCAAAACAGAACCTGCAGTTCTTCTCATAAAACTGATGGTAAAGAATTTATCAAAGGACACTCCCATCAATCTACTACTATATGAATTTTAAGAAATTGTAAAAGCTTGTAGATTAGTCATGCTGGTTCTTTACTTCGTGATCCCTTATGAAAGTCCATATTAATTCTCAACATCAGAAATAAATCCATTGCAGGAAAACATACGACCAAGATAGATTTTTTTGAAAAGGGCTACAAAAATGCACAGAACTACTGATTAGATTTGCCTTAGCTTTATGTCTCACTTAAACAGCAGGTTCAGCAGAAAGGACCCATGTTAGCCCATATAGTGTAACTTCATTTTTCTAATGACATTTCAACAAGCACAGGACTGACTTTATTAAAACTAGTTGCAGAAGTCAGTGAGACTTCTTAAGCATTAGTCATTACAGTTATTATTTGGAGGAAAGGCTAAAGTAAGAGTTGCAGGAATAGATGCTGTAAGAGCAGCCAGTGGTTTATTTGCCACACAGCACCTAGGTACCAACTCCTAGGCTACACTTTGCAACTACTGAAATCAACAAAGTAAGCTTATAATTTGCCACTACCTCTGAAGTCAATTAACAAGTTTGTAATGTAAATACTAACTCTTCTAGTTAGTACTTTTGACATAGCTGTAACAACTTAGAAGATGAACCTTTCCTCTGACACTTGTTCCTTAAAAGGTTGTTCATAAAGTACTGTTAAGCATGTCACAAGAATGTTAAGTTTTAGATTTCTCCTTGCTTGATCTTCTTGCCAGCAGAGATGTTGTACTTCAGCTACATGCATGCTGTTATCCCACTCAAGGTGCCTAGGTAAATCAGGTTAGCTTAACATATTTTACAGATGTTTTCCCTGACTTATCTGACAGCCACAGCACAGGTACTGTAACAGAGTGGCTCCTAAGTGGCATGTTGTTTGACCATCATAACTTTACATCTATGCTTTTGCAACTTCAGAATAACATTCTGCTGTTAAGCATCTCAGAATATTGACACAGGTAGTCATATCGACACACAAGTTAATAAAGCACTCATTCACAGAGCAGGACTTTCATTACAGTGACATCTTGCCGGGATTGCCATCAGTCTCCCTGACTCAGCATGGGACATACACATATCAACTACTGGTTTCAGGTCTAATTAGTTATCTAGTAGCTATACCTTTTACATGGTCATTAAAAAAAGCCACTGAGAAGTAAGGGTTAGACATCCAAAGGAAGTTTGCCCTGTAATCTTGTACTAATGTTTGCACTACAAATGAAGCATCTCATCTCGCCATCTCAATACTAAAAATCAAACCTGAGAGATTCTCATCTGCCCAGTACTTGAAATTCCAGCAAGTAAGAAAAGACTCAACAGTACTGCTATACATTGACATAATACTTTACAACCATCAAAAGAGATTCAAATAATACCATCCACTGATCTAAAACACAGTCTATTTTTTTGAAGAGATCTGAGTTTCAAATTGTGTCCAAATTTCTGTTAGCTCCTTCTCCTAATTGCAGGGTTCAGAAGCCAACCTCTTCTTGTAAAGGCCCTGAGCTGAAACAAACAGTCCTGCTAGGCTTGGGACTCCACATAGGTCATGGTGCACAAGGGAAGCATCTTCTATTCACAGAAGCCACCTACCCATATTGCTCTACTGAGCCATAGGATCCATTATCAAAACTGGGGGTGATGAGAAACATCCCATCTGATGGAAAGCTACTAGCCACCTTCTTAATGTCAGAGAACATCTTAAAGCAGGAATGTAGGGAGGACATTTCAGATACAGAACAATTTTCCCTCATTTCACTTTTTCACTTTTACTCATTATAGCAGAACTGTATTCTGCCTACCACATGCTTTGTCCTTGCTAGGAAGAAAGAGACGAGTATTTTTTAAAATGGTATATACAGTGAATGATATCCTCATTCATACTAGTTAAGCTGAAGATAATGGAGGCTAGTTTTAAATGTTATCTTCCAAAGTAAAATACAGTTTGTTCAGAGACCATTACGGATATTAAAGTAAATCATGGTGAGGAAGCATATGGATTCCTAATTCTTCAGGCTCTTACATATGCATTTAGAATAACAAGCATGAAGGGCACTACAAAATAGGAAAAACTATCCTTGCAGCATATATTTAAAATATCCTTGTAGTGATCCTCCTCTGCTACCCACAATTAAAAGCAAGTAAGTTTTTATAAAAGTTGAAGTAAACTACTTAAGCTTAAGTCTTTTAGAACAAAATAATATTGTCAGGGTGACAAAGCATTTCTCAAGCTATTAGGAAGGCATAAGCCTAAGAAAGGAAAATACATTTGCCATTTCCTTATATTTATGTCACATTTTTATCTTACGTGGTGTAAAAACATTTTAAAAGTCATTAACATTTTTATACAGAACCAAGTTTGAACCTACATGTCTGTAACTATAGTAGTGGTTTACGCTCAGGGAGGGAAAAACAAGGCATCTACAACATGTAATATTGATATATTCTAATACAGAAATATAGTCACTGGAGTTCCTGAATCTCTGCTGAGGATAGATATTTTTTGTCATGCAAGCAGTGTACATAGACAATATTTATCTGCCATAGGTATTTTAGTATTAGAGGAAAAAACCCCACCCACAATCAGCTAAGGAATTCAACCATATCTGACTGTTATACACATCTGCAATGGTTAATGTTTCCAAGCAAGTCCTGAAAAAAAAATAATCAAAGCTGAAGAGTGAAGGGAAAAATCAACAGATAAATGAAAATGAAAAACTTGTCACGAAAGATATAAATGTGGTTAGATGTCAGTGAAGGACAAAGAGAAAGAGGAGAGTTCTAGAAAACTCCTGTCTGAGGTTTCCCATAAGAGTAAGGCAGAGAGCTGCCAGTAACAAACATACTATCTTGCAGAGAGCAGCAGGAACAAGTACTGACCCGATGTCAGAACTACAACAGGACAGGTGCTCCATAAAAGTTAAATCCAAGTCCAGAACAAGGAAACAGCGAAGCAAGCATCCACCGCTTCTGGCTCCAAACAGCTCGGCAGCAGAGGAATTACAAGAATGCCTCTGTCCGCGGCTGTGAGATATGAAGAGAAAGTCCCAGCATCTCTTTTCCTCCCATCAAAAAGCAAATGCTGTGCTGCAACCAAAGAAACACTTAGAAAGCCACTAGTTCATGAACAAGTATTTAGGAAGTCTTACAGCAGAGCAGAAAGAAGTGGTGGTGCTGTTAGACACACAGCACACACAAACAATTCACTAATTCAAAGTGTCAACAGAATGACAACAGGTGCAGTAGGAAATCAGCAGTATCAGGTTGAGGAAGAGCCCCATTGCACATTGTGAATTCAGTACCTGGCAAATCAGAGTAGTAGAGGATATTCTAGACTGGAAAGAGACCTATAATAGATGACATGGGCACTTGGCCTCTGAGTGGGACACTGGTCTGGAAGGTCACACCCACACTTCATTTCCTGCTCTCCTCTGCCACACTCTGCACACAGGTCACACCAACACCACTCTCATCAGCCATCCATTCCAGCCATGACAGCAGGGGAGCACTCTTGCCGAGGGCCTAGTAGTAGAGGCGAGAATCTCATTCAAGGCCTCTGAATACTATAGTAACAAATCATTGCTCATGAGGTGTTTTACACTGCTTCACAAACAGAAAAGCTGCAAATTCTAATAGACTAAATAACAAAAACAACCTTCTGTCTATTAGTTTAAGTAAAACAAAACCACCACTTGAATACTTTTAAAAGTGTGATTCGTGGCTGCTGGTGAGAACTCAGCACCCTACCTAGGAAAGATGAGCCTCTTTCCTTAACTTCTGCTACAGACCAACCTATTGTGCACAGAAATTTAGTTCACCACCAGCAAACTCACAACTAAGTCTTCTCTTAGAGAACATTTCATCTTTTAGAGGTATGCTCCCTTTATCTTCTAGCCTTGCCTGCAAGGATTGCAAGTTCCTTTGCTAAGTAAAAACACAAAGGAGGCAGTTGGACAACTCTTCCTGCTAGTAAGCAGCAAGTCTAAGAGAAAATATTTTAATTCTTCAGTTACAAGATCCAACAGAGTTTTCTTGTACCAGATTGCCCTTGCCGATGTCCACTCTACTTTTAATAAAAGACATCTAAAGAGAGTTTTCCACAGTCTCACACAGCATAGCTTAATTCTCTGTTAACTGTTGCATTCTATATTAATTTGGTTGACTTCTAGTCAGTTCCTGAGAAACAAGGGAACAGTTGCATACCATATCTGTTGTATCAGCTTTGCACATATTTCACTTCCTCATTAAGTTTTCCATTCTTGGGAGAAGAAAAGTCCAAACACTTTATGTTATAACTCAGTTTGAAACAAAGGCTAAATTCACAGGAAATGAGGTAAGCAAGGTAAACTGGTAAGCAAATACAGGAATCACACTGAAAGAACACTGGTAATAAGACAGAAAATTACTTTTCTATTCAAATTATTTTGTAAATTCTTGTTAATTCAGTCATTTTCTAACAGATCTTGCTCACTAGAATGAATTCTGATATAAGATTTTGTACAATGTCCCTTTGTATGACAAATAGCCTCTGGAGTATCAGGTTACCAATTCCAGTCCTATTAATACCATGAAAACTTTGCAGTGACTGTTCTTTGCTACTTCTGTTGCTCATCAGCACTGATTCCACTACTTGAAATACATAGTCTCAAACACACATTAGAAGTTTCTGTATTCGCTCCCAATGAAATCAGTGCAAAGGTTTTGATTGACTTGGAGACATAGATGAAGCCCAAAGCAAGCACACACAACACACAGGGAGCTGTTGTGGTGAGCACGTGTTTTAAAAAAAACAAAACAAAAAACAACACAACACACAAAACAACCACCAATCCCAAAAAAACCCACCAAAAAAATCAGCATCCCACACACAATCACTTTCTGATAGGGAAGGACACAGGCATTTCACTATTGTTATATATTCTTCTCTGGATGACAGCTATTCCAAATAGTAGTGCTGCTTCATACTGCCAGCTATACAGCTGCAAAGGCACATATTTAAACACTTTCCCAATATTGAGTTTTAAATCTTACAAATTTGCGATTTTCCTACTTTCTCCTCCAGGGGGAGTTTGACATGCAGCTGTCTGACAAATGGCTCTCTTCCTTTCTTCCCTTCATACACCACACTGTCTTACTTCTAAGATCTCCAAGGATCTTACAAGTCTTTTAAAAGTACTGGCCAAAAAAGGTGCAACTCAGTATAAAACTCGAGAATTTGTGTTGAAGAGTACTCTTCCTTCTATTTGCATTGAAAACTGCTTTCTTTTTATTGTTCACTTAACACTAGAGTGTATATTAGTGTTAATCTACCAGATAGTCACTATATATTCACTAATTGCCAAATTCATGCAGCTTTTCTATGGCTTTAAGCTTAATATTAAGAAACAGAAACTGACAACAAAAGTACTTACTTTCTAAAAAGCAGCTCTCAAATTCATTTTGCTTAGGACAAGATGGTCACGATTAGTACAAGCATGGCAGGAGGGAGGAGAAGGGAGTGGTGAGAAAGCAGATATGATCTGCTGAAGAACCCAAAACAGTCCAGTGACCAGAATAGACCCTCCAACTCCTAAAGCCACACTATCTCCCCACTTCAGCATAGACGCAAAACATCTGGCTGCCTAGCAGAATAACAGCCTTTCCTTATCCGTGCTCATAAAACTGCTGACTGACAACAAAACATAAGTTTGGAAAGGCTCTTCCAGAAACTACAAAACCCCTTTGAATAAGTTCTTGAAAGATTGACAAAACACTTCTGGAGTCCAAAAAATCTTTTAGCAAAAAAACTGTCATTCAATTCAGTTGAAATAAAAGGAAGTTAGAGCTCTTTAATATTAAAGGAAATCATATGATAAAAAGAAAGCACAAGTGCTGCCACACCATTTTAAAATGGGACGATCTAGGTGCATGCTGGAAACACATCAGGTACTGTTGCAGTAAGGGAAGTAAGACTCAAGGCTATACTTTGTACAGCTTTCAGAGTAAGTAAATGAATTCAAACTATGTCAGCCCTGGAGCAAGGACAGAAGACGGGTGGAAGTCTGCTACACTACATGTTTCTAGAAGTTTCCCCCCTTTTCCCACTGAAAGAGGTAGTAAGGCATTAAAATCTGATGTTTCAAAATACCAAACAACCATCACAACTGCTAATACTGGGAGAAAGAACTATCCTTTCAAAGGTATAAATGTCACAACACAGTATAAAAGCAAGAGTAATACTACAGCAAAGGATAATATTCAAGCTTACCTTTAGAGTTGTGCTGCGTGTCTGCAGATGAAAAATAAACCCTGGAGTGCCTCAAATATCCTCAGTATATCTGCACGATCATTTTCCATTCATAAAGAAGATGAAACCATCTTAACTGAAACGTTACCTACAGTACTCATCCCAATCCTCAAAATTAATGTCAATCCCACACAGAAAAATTTCAAGGACCTTCACAGGTTATCAACAGCTTACTTGTAGTCTCTCTGTTAACCCTCTGAGTTACAGTATCTGGGACTACCAAGAATATAAAGGCCATAATTTGAAGAGTCAGTTGGCAACAAGTTGAGACCCATAACGCACAATGGACTACAATATCAGAATTTAAGTAAAACCAGAAATGATAACACCTGGAATTTGCAGCATCGTAGTATATCATAATGCATAAGTACACAGGGGTTTATTTGTTACCATGCATTAAGTTGGGGAGGGTTTCCCCAAACTCAGTCTGAAACAGCACAATGTAATTGGCTCCAATTTTAACTTCACTAGTAACATAATGTATGCTGCTACCTTTGCAGGCACCCAAGTGATCTGTTAACTAGCCCATGTGTTTTGAGGAAAAAAAAACAACACTAATTTTTTAATAGATATTTACTCATTTAAATTAGAGACCTAGTTTGTTACATACAAAGAGGAGACTACAGAGATGACCTTTTGCCCTCATTACTATTCTTCCCTTCTTGTGCTAAAGATAGCATATAGAGTAAAAATAAATAAATCCTCAATAGCATTAGGAATTAAGACAATGTCATGTTGAAAGATACCCTAAATGATAAGCCCTATCTCTTCTCATTAGCTGGGATGGCAACAAGGCTCTGACTCAGAGAATATAAGCCTTTGCTAGGTGGTCTCTTCATAGTAGACTCCATTCCCAGCTTTAATTGCTTCTCAGCCCTAACAGGATGCCTGAACACTCTGGAACAGTTCAGCAAAGTATTTAAACAGATGGATGGTACAGGCCGCGGGAAGAAAACTCATTTTTTTCTCTGGCCATAGCTCTGTTTCAGCACATTCCTTTGAAGTCTGTGCCACTGAGGAATCAACAACAGCTGAGAAACGTGTTATCAAACAACATTGAGCACAGTAACAATATTGCACAGCAAGACACTTTTGTCCAGTAATCCTGGACTATAGAAAGCATTACAATCTCTTTTGTTGTGAGTAAACCTCTTTTCCCAAGCACAACAAGAAAGTAAACAGATTCTGCTCCCTTTAAGGAGTAAGTAAAAAGGTGGATTTAGTTAATTTCTCAAGTGCCTTCCATCTGAAAGCTTACACTGCTTATCTCCTCAAGTCCTCTGAGATATATTCAACACTCTCCATATTTTTTTTTTCATTACAAAGATTAATAGATGCTTACAGAGATCCAAGTGAAGTAACAGCCCAGAAGGATCCAACCTGCAGTTACTGTGGCAGATGTGACATACTCCTATAAGCTACAGCTCAAATCCACCTTCCCTTCTCAAGCAGGACAAATTCTGCAATCTCAACATCACAGGTAATGAACTGGTGAGAGAAGCAGCAGTATGGCACCACCTGATATGCACAGTCCAGTCTTCCCCTTCGCCATACTTTACACTGATACAGAGAAATATGACACACAGTCCTTAGAACAGTTACAGAAAAAAATAAAAATTAAGATCCTCATCAGCCATGAAAATTATTCTTGTCAGAACTGTGAGATCACCATGCCCTTTGAAGGGAGGTTGAACACATAGAAAAATTACTTATTTATGAAACTGAATTTGAAATTAGACTAACTGTCCAGATTCAGAAGTATAGAGCTAGTTATGTACATATTTAAGAGGACAGTAAATTACAACCCAAACCTGATAAAGTCGCCTAATAGCAGGTTTCTATATATTCAATTATTTTCACTGAAGAGAGGCACTACCTGCAACAGGGTAGAGCCTTGCATTTACAAAGTTTACAAGTCTCAAATGTTACAGTAAGGCGAGCACCGAGATTATAGTAAATCGAATTACACGGTAAAGTCCCAACTTCAGCATGAAAAAAGTCAGAAAACCTGAGCTTTCAAAAACCCTAGAAAACCATACATTTACATTTAATTTCAAGATAGAAGTCCTAAATCCTAAACCAAAAAACCAGGCAAAAACCTAAAATTAGACAGCAAACAAAAATACCACACATACTAACCCAACCTCATAATTACACAGCTCACAAAAAAAACTACATCACGCTGAGGGGGGTCCTCTGCCCAGTTCCCACAGGACAGTTTTCCACCCAGCAATTCAATTTAATAGTTTATTTCTGGAGAGACCAACAGTACCCTTCAAATTCAGTTCGAGGAAGACTTAAGGTACCACAGAGGAAGCATGTAACAACATTGTCAGAGATATACATGGAACGAAAATAACTCTAGTCTCAAAACCATTATGGCAACGCAAAAATCTTAAACCACTCAAACAGTGATGATCAAGAGTTCTATTTCACAACTTTTGAAGATAAGTATTAGCACAAGCAAAACTGCCACCCAACTAGCATTCAAAACCACAACTAAACAAGAAGTAGTATATTTATGGGTAATTATTCTTAAAATCGTGTGTAAAAGCACTTAACTGATTTGGGAAAGTCTCCCTGTCCTATGAGGTGCAGTCAGGAAGGCAGCTTAGGCAGAGGTCATACTGTCATGTGATACCAGAAGCAGGAACAGAACCCACCATCCTTAGTGCTCAGCTCTGCATTTCAGCGACTAAACCTCTTTCTAACATGTTCCTTTTAAAGGCTTCCCTCAAAATTATTTTTAAAAAGTGATGCCAATCAACTTAATTTCTCTCTTTAGAATTACTGGTGGTGTTTCCAGAGAGTCCAAGATACAGTTTTAGAAGACTGAAACTTCTTCCTAATACAACTTGGGTTTTGTTTGGGTTTTAGTTCCATTTCCGCCCCCCTGACCCCAAGTTTGTCATCATTAGGAAAGATTAAAAAAAAAAAAGATTAATTCAAACAAGTTCAAATTCAATTGGGCTTGTAGGGGTGGGGAAGGAGAAGGATGGAGAGATTACATAAGTGTAAGAAGTGAACCATCTTAACTCTCAGTTGTCCTAAAAGTGAGTACAACTGCACACTATGAATGCCAAGCAGTCATTTCAGTTTCCTCAGCAATTCACCACATACCCAATAATTTTTTTTGCTATAAGAATCAAAGTACCACCTCTAGTTTAATGTTTAGCCTACTTTCTATTTATATATCATCAAACAAAAGCAAATCTGAAACCGTATTTTCTCTCTTTAAAGTAAAAGGAGGGAAAAAGTAAGGCTTACTTTATCCACAATTTAGCCACATGAATTTGTGGTCTTCTGGAATGGTATCTCTCAAAAGAGGTAGCATAACACAACCAAGATCCACACTGTTTCCTTTTGACCTAAAAAGTTGACATCTTATTCATAAACTACATATTCTCTATTGAAAAAGACATGGCTCTTTACTTTTACAACACTTCACACAATCACACCACTACCAAACACAATTAATTGTGAGCCCGAAAACCCTTAATCACGTGTCTTTTCATAAATCATTAGGTAATTGATTTACTTGCTCTCCACAGCCCAGCACACACTTAATTTTACCTTGTGATGCTGATTAGAGCTGAGGCAGAAGCTTACGAGTTTCAAACTGGACTTCATAAACCACATGCCAGCACTTTTTGACAAGGATGTAAACAGTTCTCAGCAATTCTCTTCATGTGTCAACCTCTGATATATCTGCAGTTTGTAGATGGGAAGCATGACAGGTGTCATTCTAAAAGAGACACTAAAATCTGCAACCTTCCACTGCTTCTGATTTTCCACACTGATGAAATCCATCAGCAACGCTAAATTGCAATTTAGCACATCACTCTGATGGCATATTAAAACATGGGTTTGCTGAACAGAACATAAGCCAGCACACATCAGACTACTATAAACCCCAAACCGGACCCTGGATCAGACCTTTCCAACAATACTTTAGAGCTGCATAAATTAAGAAGCAGAATATGTATTCTTACCCTTTAAAATTCATGCCTCTATATTGTTCTACCGTACTGTATTTGCTTAAGCTTTTCTCACCAACAGCCTCCCCCTTCCGCCCCCCCCCAAAAAAATTCAAAAGCCTGCATTCCCTACTGGCAAAACAAATTTTCTTTTAGTTTTCCTTACTGAGGGAAAGAGAAAGAAAGAAGGAGGGAAGGGTTGATGCAGGAATAAGAGATTAATCGTGAAACAAATTGACACTGCCTGGAGTGGGAAAAAGAGCAAAACAAGCAGTCCACATCGGGGTCTGGGGGAGAAAAATAAAAACAGGTTTAATTTTCTTCTTTGGGAGAGTAATAGGGAGGGGAAAAAAGAAAGCTACTACAAAGACCTCCCTGTGTAACAAAAGTAGCTTCTGAACTCCCTTTCTCAAGGACACAGAGCAATATCCCTTACTTTTCCAGACGATGCCCGAAGGAAGAAGAAAGACAAAACACCAGGAGAGAGAAAAGCTGGAGCTGGGGAAGTAGAGAAGGAAAAAGCTAAAGGACAGGAACGAGTGCGAGCGGGCAGGGGAGACACGTAACAGGGAATGGAAAAGCCAAAAAACGTGAAAGCAAAAAAAANGCTCTGCCCGGCCCTTCGAGGCGCCCCACTCTTCCTCTAGCCCCGCCGAGCGGCCGCCGCTGCCACCACCTCTCGCCAGGCCGGCGTGGGTGTCCTCTGTCCGGAGCGGCCACCCCCACCTCCTTCCTGCCTCTCCCTCGTTCCCCTTCACCGGGAGAGACATGTAACGGAACTGGGACGCCAGCACGGCATTGTGGGAGCTCTTAAAGCCGCAGCCGCCTGCTGCTGCTCCCCGCCGCCGGCCCGGGTTAGGGCGCGCCCGTGTTGCGTTCTCTCCTACCACCAGGGGCGGGCCGGCAGCGGCAACAGCCTTTTAAAGNAAAATTCAAAAGCCTGCATTCCCTACTGGCAAAACAAATTTTCTTTTAGTTTTCCTTACTGAGGGAAAGAGAAAGAAAGAAGGAGGGAAGGGTTGATGCAGGAATAAGAGATTAATCGTGAAACAAATTGACACTGCCTGGAGTGGGAAAAAGAGCAAAACAAGCAGTCCACATCGGGGTCTGGGGGAGAAAAATAAAAACAGGTTTAATTTTCTTCTTTGGGAGAGTAATAGGGAGGGGAAAAAAAGAAAGCTACTACAAAGACCTCCCTGTGTAACAAAAGTAGCTTCTGAACTCCCTTTCTCAAGGACACAGAGCAATATCCCTTACTTTTCCAGACGATGCCCGAAGGAAGAAGAAAGACAAAACACCAGGAGAGAGAAAAGCTGGAGCTGGGGAAGTAGAGAAGGAAAAAGCTAAAGGACAGGAACGAGTGCGAGCGGGCAGGGGAGACACGTAACAGGGAATGGAAAAGCCAAAAAACGTGAAAGCAAAAAAAACCCAAAAACAAACAAACAAAAGACCAGGAAAAAAAACCGCAAATTTGAAAATTCGAGGGTAGATGGGAAACAGGCAACACGGACAGGAAAGTTGGCGATTGTAAGCAGAGGCGAGAAGAGGGCAACGTCAGAGAGGCGCAGGAAAGGGTCACAAACCCCGCAGCGGGGACAAGCCGAAAGACGCCGGGGAGAAGAGACCGGGACGGGACCCGGAGACGGGTAGGCTGTGGGAGAGGGGCTGCAGCAGAGAACGGAAAAAGCGAGCAGGGTGGCGGGGGGAAGGGGAAGCGNAAGCCGCAGCCGCCTGCTGCTGCTCCCCGCCGCCGGCCCGGGTTAGGGCGCGCCCGTGTTGCGTTCTCTCCTACCACCAGGGGCGGGCAGGCAGCGGCAACAGCCTTTTAAAGAAGAGGCGCTACAGCCTTGCTTAAAAATAACGCCCCCAGTAGAGTTCCTGGGACCAGTTAAAGAAAACCTATGGTAGCAGCGGGTTGCTGGCGAGGGTAGTGGGAGTTTGGGGTGGGCTATGGGGTTCGGTGCCGGGTAGAGCGGGGCTTTGTGTGCCCACCTGTGGCTAGAGCAGAGCGGGGGCGTGCGGACGGGTTTGGGAGTCCGCAAACGGGCGGGCTGAGGAGAGGGAGCCAGCGAGCCAGTGTCCCGCTTGATGGAGAGCTGCAGGAGCTGGGAGAAATCTCCGGTCCTGAAGGAGAACGACTAGTAAGAGCTCTGGCTGGGGTATAGGCATAGGGTGGGGTGTTTTGTTGTTTTCCCTGAGATTTTTTCTATTGTTTCTGGAAGAAGCAAGAATGCCTTTCGTCCTTGTTTTTAACAGACGCGGAAAGACGGCAGTCAGTGTTTTCTATTGTTTCTGCTTTGGATTTTGGTGATGGAAAAATCCCTGGGGAAAAAAAAAAGTAAACCTCAAAGCGGCAAAGACTCTTAAGTAGATGGTTGTTTTGGGCAGAAAGTTGTGAATAAGTTTTGATCAGTTTTGTATTATGCAACTTTGTTGGAATAGGAGAAATGACTGTTGTGTTTTTTTAAAAAAAAAAAAACACAAACAAACAAACCCCCCCAAAAAACAACCACAAACAAACCCACCCAAACCTATTTGAAACAACTTCAGAGCTGTGATTCACCGACGTTTTTCACTGTCTACAAACGTTAGCGCTGATTCTGCTCTCAGCTACCAGCAGCGGCGGAGCGGCAGTAGTCATTCCCTGAGCTGGTGACCCTTTCAAAACTGCCTGTGCACCACGTTCAGAGATCAGGAGACTCTGGTCATTTACAAGAAGACTAATGAAGAGAACTTTTTTGTTGTGTTATCACCATTTTAACAATGTTCCCGTACCATTCATCTTGGGGGATATTGAGTGAAGCATGTTTTCACTTTTCGAGGATTTTGGTTTGGGGTTTTTTTGGGGTGTTTTGTTTTTTTTTGTTTGTTTGTTTTTTTGTTTGTTTGCTTGTTTGTTTTGTTTTGTTTTTAAGTCCTGATGCTTTAGATGAGAACATAATTTTGCTTCTATGTGACTCTGCATTGATGCTACATGGAGAACATTTTCAAGAGAAGACACATTTTAATTTAAATGCAAGCATTTAAGTATTTGCAAGTTTGTTTTTTGGGGTGTTTCTACAAATATTTCTAATATGCCTGCATCACATCTTCCTTCGTGGCTTTATGCCACAGAACGTATTTTTCAAAAGCATATCTGGCGAGATGTAAAGTTCCAACTGAGAAAGTCTTCTGGACACAGAAGGATGTCAACTTCAAGTTCTGACTTGTGTCTATGCCTTTCTGTGCTCTTTTAGACAGGAAGAGCTGCTAAGCAGTCTGACAGAAAGACCTTAAGCACGACATGAAATTAGGTATGGTTAGGAAGAAATTGCAAAGATTAGGTGAGTCTTTTGGGGGAGCCTGTGGCTTACATGGTCAGCTACACACACACCTTCACCTTAGAAACTGAAAAAAAAATGACACTGAAGTGATACCTCCTAGAAAAAGGAATTATGCTGATGACCATTTCTCCTTCAATCTACTGGATGGGATTTGTTTGCATAAAATATTTTTTACTATGACTTTCAAGAGTATCAACAGACAACTTACAAGCCAGAAAAATGGGTATATTTTTCGGGTAGATTTTTTGTTGCAAATATTTAACCAAATATTCCTGTAAAGATTCCAAGAAGTACTGTGCTCATAATACCACTGCTTCCTTTTCTTCATGAAGCCTGTAAACACAACAGGAGCTACAAAACTCATGAGAAGAGCCTTTCTCAAAATCCGTGCTTCTCAGAGACTCTTATGAAAGAACTGATCTGGGAAACTATTGAAACTAGATAACTTGGGCAGTTAATGCAAGAAGCAGAAAAAGCCTTTTCCAAGGAGTTAATGGTTTACTGAAAACAAGTACTTGGTAAGTCATTGAGTTTGTATTGTTTACTGCTCCAGGTGTGTTCAATAGAACTGGGAGGCAGAACATCAAACATTGCATTTTCTATTGAAAGGTAGCCTGCTAATTAATTTCTTAAACCCAACAAGTAATTTTTATACACTTGCTATATAATTTCCTGTTAGAAAGTTTATAATTTGTGGATGAAAATAATTATTTTATGGAGGGGAAATTAGTCGCCATAATTAAGACTTTTCTGGTTAAGGTCTTCAGAACATGCATAGCAAGGCATAAAATGTTTATGCTCACTATTGGCATGGTATTTCACTTCCTGGCTGTGACAGCTTTTGTAGCTAGAAGGAGCATTGGCATTTTTAATTTTTGAATGTCTTTTTCCTATTTCCCCTTTGTAATATAGTTATGAAGACACCGAAGTTAACACATTTCTTCTGCTTCAAAATAATGTTTGTGGCATTTCCAGGGTAATTTTTATATGGATTGATAAGCCAGTATGTCTAGGGAGGGCATCAAATACATTTTTTTGAGAGTGATTTTACACATCAGAAATGGAACTCCTTGGGAAGGTGAGGTGGTGGTAAAAAGAGCGAATCAAACCTTTATATTACTGGGTTTGCATAAATGTGTAGAATTTGACCAAGGCTATTTCCAGCTGGGAAGATGACAATGGTCATTTAAAAAAACAAAGGGAGGAAATTAGCCTCCAATCTAGCCGTATAATAGGGCTAAAATTGTACAAATACACTCCTCACTCCCTCATGTAACATAGCACTGAGTTGCTTTTTGAGCTACATGGAAAAAACTAGATGCGTTGTTTCTGAAGCAAATTGCTTAAATGGTTATGGAGTGATGCTAAATTGTACCAGCCACACAAATTTGTGGCCTTATAGGATGCCTTTGCTGTGACTGTTCTTTGCCTTCAGTGCCCGCCCCAGTTGCTTCCTAACTTAGTTACTAAACACTTTTTGTTTCATTCACCTTCAGTCAGTCCTTCCTTCACACATTGCTGGAGAAAGGTGGGGACTCTAAGTCAATAAAATATATAAGCACATCCTTATATTTATGTAGAAATCTTGAGGATCTAGCCAGAGATGTTTTTAAGATCTGTATCGCTGGCTGATGTTTTGGGAGGCAGATTTCTCATAAAGATCCTGGATCGTTTTTGCCAGAGATAACTAAAGGATCCCAGTAAAGGAGTAAGACGCCCTTTTGATGATAGCACTGAGTGTTGCACTGGGAATTCCTTACGCCACACAGCTGCACACACATAGTCTTACACATATTTTCTTTATGAGGACAAAAAGGGGAAAATAGACCCACATGCCTTTTGGTTGTGTAAGTTTTCCAAGAATTATGCATTTTTGACCAAAACCGGGAAGAGAATGTTTCTGAGATTCCTTAAGTTCCTCCTCTCCTTGATCTGTCTTCAGCTACCACTGCCCTTTCTGCTGTCATTTTACCTTGTGAAATCCAGTGTCTCAGTGGATTCTTTAAATTGAATGCAGACTACAAAATCCATCTCATTGAGAACAGAAACAGCTCTGTGTGACCAGTCACAAGTCGTCAATGCAGCTTTCAGTATCACGTATTCGCAGTAAACTCTTCATGGTTGGAATAAACCAACTCTGTCTCTGTAAACACTTCCTTGAGAAAAAATAAAGTGCATCTGGATTCAGCAAATCATTTAACTGTGTGCATACATTTAAGCATGTGAATAGTCTCAAGGGGACTGCTTGCATGATCAAAGTTATGCGTATGTTTAAGTACTTTGTTGAAGTTGGTCCATAGCAAATAAATCTGAACTGATACTCAACAAGCAGAAAAATAAGCCAATTTGAAGTGGGATTAATTTATGTCCTGCAGTGTATTTGCTTAACTGTAAAATAAACATTTCAAGAGGCTGTTTTGGTTTTGGTTTTTTTTTTTAAATCAGAGCTGCTGTCTGAAATTCAGGGGAAGAAAGTAAACATCAGATTAGAATTTAAGTGCATTCTTCAAGCTCTTTCTTCCTAGTTTTATTATTCTCTTCAGTTAATATTTGTTTCTTGGAGCCTGAAGAGCAATAATTCCTGGTTGTTTCTCCTCTAGGTTTTCTAGATCTTGCCTTATTATTTGCTGTTTATTGAGTATGAGTGACATGCTGTGTTAGATATGCAAAAAAATGCAATCTCTGTCTTAAAACAGTTGAAAACCAAAGACTAATATTCCAAGATGTGAAAAATGTTTAATTTTCATTTCGCACAGCAGATTCTAGGTGCTCCCAGAGACTTGCAGATTCCAAAACTCAGTTCCATGGAAGAAATCTAAATTAGTTCAAAGAAAGAAATAAAAAATTCCAAAATAAATTTCCCCTCCTTCTTCCTGATCTGGTCATGTATGTTAACTCACATTAACTGGGGAACTAGCCTTGAATGAGTAATCAGGGCAATCCTATACTCTTATTTTTTGCTGTCAGTATCAGCAAAAATACTTGGTAACTCTCCCAGTTCATGGTTCCAGCCTAAACACAGTATGAATATAATCAGGGATAGCTGTGATTCTGACGGGCAAGATTACTCATGACTGTGGCTCTTCTGTTCAATGCACTGGAATGGGAATCAGGTAAGCCTCATTCTATCTTAATCAATAAAAGGCTCTTTTCCTATTTTTCCTTGATTAATAAAAAGTCATCTTCTTCCTTCAAAGAGATGTGAGTTCACTGAAGTTAGAGGAATATGTTGAAACTTATGGGGGGATGTTTCAGAGGATTGAAACATTGCTAGCAGACCTCATCCCTCTGCCTTGAGATTGTAAGACCCAGATGAATACCAAGAAACCAGATTTGTAAGTTTTCACTGGCCTGTTTAAATCAATAGTTATTCGGCATGGTCAGGTGTAAAACATAATTTTAAAAGTATTTATTTTTAAAGTTATGGCTTCCTTAAATAATTGTTTTTGTGAGAAAAAAGTAAGTTTGTAGTTGTCATGGTTACAAAGAAAAGCAAGAAAGATGTGAACCTTGCCAGTTCAAAAACCAAAATGCAAATAAGAGGAAATCTAAATATCATATGATATGGAGGAAAAAGTTACCAATATTAGTCTCTAGGCATTTAATTTTGATGAGAAAGACAACTAAATGCTTTGCCTATTGAGTTTTATGCAAGTACTTTACAATATCTTTTTGCCAAATTCTGGCAAGAAGTGTCAGAATAAATCTCAAGCAATTTGGAAGAGAGAAAATGACTTACTATAGCTCTGAGAAAGCATGGGCATGGATGTGTGGGAACTATATCCAGGAGTTGAGCGGACCAGTTCTAAGAGGACACAGATCCAGGTTTCTCTTGGATCAAGTGTTCTCTTGCAGGTCAGCACCTCATCGTACAGGCTGTTTTCTACACATCCAACACTCATTCTCACAGGAGCATAACAAAGGTGCATCTTCCATCATCCCGATATAAGGGAGAACACCTCACCCAGACTAGCTGAAAACTAAGGTATGGATATGCTCAGAGGAGTGACTGAAGTATAGTGGAGAGATACCCAAGCCATTACAGCCATAACTGTAACAATGGTGTTGTAAGGTCAGGTCTGACCTGTAATCAGGGCAAGCTAATTTACCTTTCTGGGAAATAAGCTGAACATGATGTACTCTTTCCTACAGTATGGAAGTATTTTATAGCAGTTATTTAAAACTGCAGTTGTATTAATGAATATCAAGCCCATTCTGACCCAGCCAGTTCCTGTTTTGTGGCTTCACTGTCGTGGTTTGAGTTAGAACAGAACAATTCTGTTCAGTAATTTTACTTTTCAGCTAAGTTCCTCTAACTAACTGCACTTTCTGAAATTAGCAGCATGTTTTCGCAGGCAGTGCCTGATTCTAGCAGTGATAACGTTCAATGTTTAGAGTTAGTACCAGGGACTGGTGTGCAGACCAAGGCCACTGTCAGATCCTGTGTACCACATTGGGGAGTGCAGAAAGTAAAAGCCACATTTGTGGGGAGGAGTGGACAGATTGGTTCCCTTAAACTGACCAGTGGGGTATTCCATCCTATAGATGCCATATTTGGCTCCTGGGGGCTCTTGCTGGGTGGCTCGTGGCTCAGGAGCTCTTGCTCTGGGCCCTTGCTTGGATTCTTCCTCGTTCCTTCAATGGCTGGAATCCAAGGAGGACTCTGTTTGTTCTGCCTTCGATACTGATCTGAGTGTTCCTGAATCCAGTACCAGAATCCAGCTCCTGAACACGGTTCCCATCTGCTGCTGGGCCCTGTCTGGGGCTTTCCTGGTGCCTGCTCCACAACATCAGTGGTGATGGTGACAGTGACGTACTTGCCATCAGTGGGGGTTGGGTTCGGGTTTGATACTGGTCTTGTATATATTTGTATATATTCCATTTTATTCTTATTATTATTTTCCATTTTCATTAAAGCTGTTCTAGTTTCCTTTTCTAATCAATAAGTCTCTCTCCCTTATTCCTTTTCTCTTCCCCTTTGAGGAGGGAGGGGGGTTAACAGGGAGCATCTGTTATAGGTAGTGGGCTGCCCTGACCCTAAACCGCAACATTCCACAAAACCACATCATTTTGTAACTGGGACAGATTGGTGAGCTGCAAAGAGCTCTCAGATGGGGTGTTGTTGCTACTAACATTCCATCATGGCAGTGGTTATCTACCACCTAGGAGTGATGCTTATCTAAATGCCCACCTAGGAGTGGTGCTTACAGAATTAGCTTATGTATGTAGGTCCTCTGGGGCATTCCTAGAAGAAGTAAAAGCAGGGTCCTAATAGGAGAAACTTTCTTTCTGAGACTGTCTGTTGGTGGTTAAAGGGAAGTGGCACCTTCTCCTGAAAATAAATCCACAAGAGATCTTAGATGAACAAATTATTATTTTTTTTCAAGAGAAAATATCATGCTCATATGTGAAAATATAACTACAAAAACTCTGAAAACATTCATGCACATAACTATAATGCCTGGAGAAGGGTAATTTTAATTTATGGTCCAGGGCCACATTCTCAGCATTGCTTTAAAAAGACCTATAGCAATTTATGCTAAATGAGGAACTGGTCTATAATTTCTCATACCAAGTAAAAATGAGCACTGTTTTTTTTGTTGTTTTTTTTTTCCCCACTGCTCCTTGTAACCTGAAGCACAGTCCTTCAGTGAACAGAATGATGAATATTCCAATGTCCTGAACAGGATGGATTTTAATTTCTTATTAGGGAAAGCAGAGGAAGAGAGAAAGTAATAGCATTAGAGAGAATGGCTCTGTTTGTTCGTATTAAGTACTTAGGTTTGTGTGGTAGTCTGCTATGAAAGTGAATTTCCTTGAAATCTGATTATTGATGTACTTTTTTTTTTATTATATCTTTTACGTCAAACAGAATGAAAGGAGAAAAAGAGTGTAATGCTAAACAGCAGGGAAAAAAAATATTATTAACTATAGGTGGTAAAAAAACCCCAGAAAAATAGTTTTGTTAAATTATTGAAGTTTTTATAAAGAGCTTAGCTGTAAAAGGAATCTGTTATGTGACATGGTAGAAATTCAGGGTAGAAATTTCCAACATAAAGACAATTTCATTTACACACTAAAGCTTTCTGTTGAAATGTAAGCACGGGAGGTGTAAGTAATGCAAGCATAGCCCTCTGACACTAACACTGACATCAATACTGAATGTATTCTTCTTCACTGCTGTGAAATCACAGCTACAGGTTGCTTTCAAGGGTCTGGTCAGTAAGTAAAGGCAAATAGTGTGCCAAGCAGGAAAGCAGTAAACACACAGTAAATCGATTTAGGCCAATTTTTATTCTTTCAAGAGACAGCAAGTAACCTCTAAGATCTCTGTTTTTCTGACCTGTCTTTGACTTCTGCTGCTTGTTTGCTTTTTCATGTCACTCAATTTGTGTCATGCCTAAATAAAAAGATTGAATGAACTTTTTTTCTTGGTCACTTCTAATTTTTGTCTACAAGCTGTAGTTACAGATAGCAGGGTTATAGGAATTGTAATACTAAGGGAAGTTGAAAAAAACAGAAGGTCTTGAATAAAATTGACTGTTTTTTAGGTATTGTAGCAGAAAACGGTTTCTTAAATAATGAGCCAGCCTTTCAACCAAAGAGAGAGACAAAAAGAGAGTCAGTCTGCTATAAGGTAATCATTCTGTTTATCTGTGCTGTACAAACACTGCTTGTAAAGCAATTATAAGCCCTTTGCACTTAGGTAACATAGCTGATCCAGGCATCTCTCTGAGATGCTGCACAGATCTCCCAATTCAAAAGAGGATCTTGCTTAGATTCAGATGGGAAATGATTTTCCAGATAGTCCAGTGAATATTTGAGAAATGTCTGCAAATTTCTTGTCCTACAGACTAGTGAAACGTGTAACGTGAATACTGGTATGTACATCCCCATTCCTCAGGGAAGGACAAGAGGAGGGCAGATTAAAACTCCTTGTTCTTTTTGTTTCAGAGCAGGAATGCCAGCTGGGGTCTTTTTGACTCTGCTTATTGTCTATCTGCAGGGGTGCAGTTATCTCCCTCTCACTTCAGCCTGCCTTCATTTCTCTGCCAAGCAAGTGAACTGGATCACATTAGTGAGAGAGGCATCAAGGGGCCAATGCCCCATTTTGCTTCTGCACTTTGAGCGAGAAGAGTTTAACCTTGCTCTGAATTCCCATGAATCGGCTTCTTGCTTTCTTTGGGTTCTCTGATTTTAAGCATGCCACACCTGAGGAGCACTGCCAGAAGTTGAAACATACATTTTTAGACTGACTAATAGATACTTTCTGATACCACCCCCACCTCACCCCCCTAAGTTTTTTCTGTTAATCAATACCTTCTTGGCTGCCTCTAATTGTAGTTGCTGGGGTTCTGTTCCATCTCAACTTCTCTTACACAGGCTGGCATTGAAATCAGAGGCACTTCGGGCAGGCAAGAATAGTTCCTGTAGGCTGTAAAATGAAAGGAAACAGTAATAGGGCCTTGTTACTTGGAATACATGGAGAGTGGTAGGCTGACAACAAGAAAATTTTGGTTTAGACAGAGTTTAGTTTCTAGTGATGTGGTTATGAAGATGATCCTGTTTGCTATTTGCCAGTTACGTCCTGCTGTGAAACTGCTTTTGTTTTCTGAGGGCTTGTTTTTCATCCAAAGGCACTCTTCCTAAAACAATGTTCCAAACACCTCTGTTTCATGCCAAACTTTTGGGGAAAGTTTGTCAAAGTTGCATACCTATTTTTGCCCAGCATTGTGTGAATACTTCAGCTTTCACAAGCTGTGTCAAAGAGACTTAGGATTTAAATCCTTGGAAACCAGGATTTAAATAATTTTGGGACAAATGAAGGGTGTTTTTCTCTCTTCCAGTATTGTTTGTAAACTTCAAAGGAATAATAACCTTGAAAAAAACTGCAAAACCCAACATTGCTTTGAAAAATCAGTGCTTTATTTCAGAAATGCTTCAACAAAGCATCTAGGATGATTTTTATTATATGTTTTTTTACTCTTTTTATTACTTTTTTTTTTCCCACCAAGAGATATTTGTAGATACCCATAAGACCCAGTGTCCTCAGGATTATCCTGGCACATCTCTTCCATGAAAAAGAATGAAGTGTAAAGAGTTTTCAAAAGAACCTCATTTTATGTGTGGTACTATGTATTCCTCTTTAATTTGTTTTCTCATGGTCACTATTTGCTTTCAAAGTGGGTGAAAGAGTACTGCTATTGATCCCATGGGAAATGCCTCCACAGATAGACAACTGAGCAGCATGCCTCAGAGCAGGGCTGTTGTCCCTGTGAAACCTTGGTGAGTGTCCTGTGGTTCACTGCCCTAAGTATTCTCCTGATTCATGGCCTCTTGGACCAGGTACAGCCTACCTGGAAGTTGTACTTCAGGACAAACATGTATGCGTGGCATGGTCCCAAAGAAGAGATGCCAGGGACCTGTGATATAGCAAAGGGACTGAGGGATGTGAAGTAGTGGGCTGTTCTGTGAGTCTCATGTTCAGCGTGTGACATTTGATAGGCCTCATTATCTGAGCGTTAAGACAGTATATGATTATCATGCTTGCCTTCAGGAAGTGAAGGGTCCAATTTCATCTTCTGTACTCTTTCTATGGGGTTTGGCAGTAGTTTCAGAACCCATGCACATGGCAATTTGTTTTGTTACACAGCAGGCTAATGGAGGGCATCATCTGGGATGTCATGACAATTCCTAGAGTGTCAGGAAAACCCCATGCTTTCTGCTGAATGAATTTATATGTTTCCATATTTCTAATTTGTGTAGACACAGAAATCCCCCAGACCAGCATTAGTTTTCAAAGCTGTTGAGAGAAAATAAAATCAGGTACCTTTCGTATCTGCCTTGTGTATGCACCCTTTGTGACCTTATCTCTGCGTAACAGAGAAATCCCTCTGTTTAACAACCACAACACAAGAAACTAGTGTGTCAGGCAGCTCTGGACAAATTTCTGCCTAGAGTCTCCAAAGAAAACTCCACACATCTGTAATATATTTATGGCTCTGCTTCCTCATGATTTCTTCTCCCTGTGGTCTCTTTTAATGAAGCGTATGAAAAATTAAACTCCTTCTTAGACTCCAGCAAACAAAACAAACGTAACAAATGAATGATATGTTCCTCAAACACCATTATACTGGTTGACAAATTTACATCGATACATGGAATGTGATCTGTTACAAGTTTCCTGCAACCCATAACATGCCTAGGGCCAAACAGTGCTAGAAGTAGGACTCACATGAGCCTCACGCTGTGACTGAGGGCAGTTTAGGGCTCTTAAATGGACGGCGCTGTTTGTACAGCAGTAAGAATGGCTAAGTGAATTAACAGTACATAACTCTAACATTACATTTTTTAACTATGTAGCAGCAAAACAGCCCAGAGAGGGGTCGTGAACCCAAACACCCCTTACATTGCATGAGGCAATGAAAAAGGAAGGTTGGAATTGCTGTTCTCTATGTTGTACCTTTAAAAACCATAAATTTCCTATAAGCTGGAGGCAAACCGTTCAGTCATTTCAAGGTGGATATAACTATAATACACTGTGTGAGTTACATAAGACATATGTTTGTTTAAATTCTTTTAAAAGGATACCATCAATTTAAAGATTACATTTTCCTGGGTCATTAAAGTTAGACACATACTAATTTAGTAAATGGTAATGTACTATATCTAGGAAGAGATAATATCTGCCAGAAATTCCAGGCAGGTTTTAGAGGTCTTGCTGTGATAAGTCAAGCTGATAACTGCATATGGTGAGACAGCTGCATTAATGGACCTGCCTGTTCATCAAGGAAAAGGGGCACAGTGCAGCGGCAACAATCATTTGGGAAGGTAGCATGGAGAGATACGGCATTGGAACCTACACAGAAAAAAGGAAATGCATCAAACCTTATTTACTGGGTAGCATTCCAACATATCATAGAAGCAGCTGCTAATTTCACTTAGCATCTGCCAAATACTGTCCAGTCATATGAAAATAAAAAGCTTCTGTACTGAAGAGCTTTTACAGCCACAATGTGCAAAAAACAAGTGTGGATGCCCCATCAAGTAACTAGCCCGTCAGGAGATTTGAAGAAGACTTGCAATGTAAATAACCACTTCATAAGTTATCTCTTGGCAGGTGTTTAAATGACCTGGTGGGATTACGAATGTGCCCAGTTCACAGTGGCTGAGGTGGAGGGAGCACAGCTGTGTTCTCAGCCTGTGTGACATCAGCAAAGAAAATGTGTGAGCAGCAATTTCACAAGTCAATCCTGAAGGCTATACAAACTTCATCAGAGAGAGGATGAGCAACAGAGGCTAATAACTTGGCTGGGGAGTGAGGTGCTTCAGTGTAACAAGTACTGGAGGAACAACATGCTGGAAATCCATAGCATCAGCAAAGAGGCAAGGTGAAGACACGAGCTGGAGGAAGGTCAATCCTTCAGTGCACTGAGAGAATTCCTGCTGGTCCAATGCTTTCAATGAGAAACTCTGAGAGTAGAGCTGTTGAGTAGAAAGAGGAGGGGGAGAAAAAATCCCTGTTGAAATCAATGCTGCATTGCAGAGGCTGCTGCAGCAATATGGGAAGGACTTGGATGGAGACAACCATGACAGAAAACCTGTGACTAAGAATGAGGACGAAAGAGCAAAGGCTAATGATATGAGACGACAGTGTGAGAGGCCCTTGAAGTTGGTCTCAGCTTGAATTTGGCCTCTGTATCAGCAAGACTGTATAAACGAGGAAGTTCCTGCTAGCATCTTGCTCTGGGACTGGGAGCTGGAGGCTGGTGGGGACGGTATCACTGTGAAGACTGAGGTTCTCTTAAGGTTGGGTAATCTGTACAGTGATCTCCCTGATGTGAATGCCAAGCTAGGGTAGAGGGAGAGTGCTGAGATAAGGAATATGAAGAAAACATGCTTTATGCTGAAATTATTTTGTTAATTATTGCAGTTCTAAGCCAGTCCTAAAAGATTAAAGTAACACCCTCAAAGTTCAGCTCTAAGTGCTCAGCTTGATGTCCACTGTTTTGAGACCAGAGGTCATTTTCAGACCTTTGGCTCCTAATAGGCACCCTCAGCACAAACCTTTTCCTGAAACATTCTCTGGTTTTAACTCCTGAGAGGGTCTGGGAAGCATCAATATTATGTGTTTTTCCCAAACTCATGAAGAGCTCTCACTGAGAACTGAGAGATGGAATGCCATGGAATGGGAAAGGCATATCCCAGAGGCCAAAGCAAAGATATTTTCCAATAAGATGTGCTCTAGGTTCCATCATCCCATCCCATACCCAGTCTCCTCCTGCCCCACCTAGGAGTGGGAGGAGCAGGGAGGCAGGATTCGGGCAGCTGGCCAGTAGCAACCCAGCAACAGACCCTGACTCAAAGTGAGAGCAACCTTGCTTTTCCTGTAGATATTTCCTTGAAATGAGTGATTTGGCCTTAGGCATAGAAGCCAAAACCAAACATCACAAAATTGTTTGTATTCAGGAATTGCTTGCTTTCCTTTTGCACAAGTTTGTTTTTTAAGGATGAGCTTAACTGTTTCACATGTTCATCTTCTGATGTTTAAAAATTTTCATGTGAGAAACACACATGGGAAAATTAATACTTACAGTTCCTTAATTGTACGATTTCAGAGGAACTGAATATGTTCTTTTCAGTGTTATTGTCAAGAAATCATTGGGGCTTTGAAACTGAAATATCTTTTCCTAATTTCTAAAAACATTGCCTTCATTGTGAACTTTTGATCTGAGCACAGCATTTTGGGCTCTGACTTAAGATGGATTTGTGGCTTAAAAAAGAAACTTCAACTTCACCTCTTCCCTAGTTTTCCCATCTGTGAATTATTGTTTTACTTCCAGCAGTGCTTTATAAACATTCAAGCAAAAAGGCCTTAGACAAGAATACTGTTATACAACTGCTAATCATTACTATTCTTCTATTGTATTTGGTGATGTAAGAAAGTCCAAGCCAGATGCCTTAAAATCTGAGGAAATGTCTGCAAGGCATCTTTGTGGTAACACATGGGTGCAGATTCCATTCATCATTTCCTTGACAGTTTAACTAACTACTCCCAAGAAAAAAAAGATCATTGAAATCCATTCCAGAAATATTAGTTGAAGGACAGGAGCAACTCACTAAAAGCTCAGGCAGGCTGTATAATTGGAAATGCCACAGCTCACGGACTATCAGGAAGGGGTCTGCAGACAGTAATCAAAAAAATCCTAGCTTGCTATGCATAAGCTTAAATTCTATATGCAGGGATTTACACCTCCACTGGAAAAAAAAAAGAAAAGAAAAGAAAAGAAAAAAGCTCTACACATTTTACATGATTGGAACCAGTCATCTAGAAACTCTGGTTTGAACTTTCCAAAGTGCCTGTGGGATTTAGAACAAATCCCAGTTAACTTCAGTAGAACTGGGGCCCTCACATCACTTAAATAATTGAAAACTCAGGTCAGAATTGCCAGAAACATGTTTTTCAACCTTTTACAATTTGCAGCACCTTAAGTCTTTTTTTCAGTGAAAGTGTCAGTTCCTGTGTAGTGATTTAACACTGCTTTTCTTAGTTACCCTCTGCAGACCCCTTAAAAACACCCTTCGAACATACAGATTACTGGTTAAAAACTATAACTTCAACATATGTCAAAATATGTATTGTTTTCTCTAGAGCCTTTTGTCCCAGTGTCATTCAAACACTATGCAAAAGGTAGAATCTAGCCCTTGTGTTCATAAAAAGCTGAAAAACATCAGCTTTAAGTGTTTAGTGTTTAAAATTTCCATTTGAAAGCAAATTTTCTAGGTTTTTGAGCTCTAGTTTACAATTTTTGAATGTTTGATGTGGGTAACACTGCATTCCTGACTTTTTCCTGGTATTATATGCCTTATGTTGGTCCTCTATGTATAATAAGCCAAATACTAAAAACGTATTTTCATATTGAAATGTCCGGGGGGGGAGGGGAAAGGGCATTGGCCCACTCCTCTTGCTTTTTTCTTTATGAGTACCTTAGAAAAACTGGGGAAGCAGTCTGTCCAGGACCAACAAAATATGACATTATAAAATTACAGAGACACATATGCAAGTTTGACATCAAGATCCGTGCTTGCTTCTGGGACATACAAAGAAGATTGAACTCATCTCTTCTTTCTATTGAAGCCTATAAGAATGACAACCTGAGGAGACCAGAGAGAGTCAAGAACAGGCCATCAAGCGTAGCTTTAAAAGTTGTATTACTCTTGATACTAGAAAGAACAATGGCCATAAGTGATTTGCTTTGTGTTTATAGCTTTTATCTTGGTATACTGTTTGTCTTGTAATAAACTTCTTGACTCACTAAACAGCCATTCAGAGGAGCTTTCTGAGCTGTGACTGGGGAAAAGATGAATGCATCCTGTTTTGAAATTATGCAGTGAAATGCTACTCTGCGTATTATATCTACAGCATGATATATTAGCTGATAAAACACAACACAAAAAAGACTTTGGATTGCACACTGAGCAGTCAATGGGCTGCTGAGAAAAATGTGAAGGAAGGATTTGGTGAGCTATGTAATGAAGTGAGGCAGTTCAGGGCAAAGTCTGAAGGTGTTAGTCTTGGTGAGGCCTGACAGGTAACAGGAGTTGCTGGGTGAGGGACTTTGCAGTAAAAAATGTATGCTTGATATGGTCATAAGAGAAATAATCTCCATGGGACTGTTAAGAGCAGTGGATGAAAGTGATGATGATCTGTTTGATGAGAAGAGATAGGACACCATAAAAATATTTTCAAAGCTGCAATGTATCCCAGCTGGATACAAAGGGAAATGAAAATCACAGCTCAAGAGTTATGACTTCACCATGGACAGTTTGACCACAAGGCTACTGTCACCATCTCTACACACTGTAGTAACACCTGATACCTAGACAGTAACAGGTCTTTAGGGACTTGGCAAAGCAGCAAGACCCTCTCTGAAACAATGGCACATAGGGGTTGGGAAACAAATGAGGGACATAGTTCAGGTGCTTCATTTAAACTACATCCAGCCTGAAGAGAACGCTCAAAAGAACACTAAGTTTTTCTGTGTATTGGGTCAGCTTTCTCTCTTAGCCCCAAAATCACCCAGGACTGGTAGTGCCTGACTTGAAGAGCCTGATTAGACTGTTTGCCTAATGGTTTGGGTCGCTTTGTTTCATTTGGTTTGGTTCCTCTAAATAAAGCCTTAACTGAAGACATTATTAATTGGAGTAGCTGTCAAACCGGCAGGTTTGGCGGACAGAAAGACAAGCCTACGTATACATTCTGGCATTGGAAAGAAATTCTTAGTTGTTGCAGTTTGGAAAAAACAGACTTCTCCAAGGTTAAATATCTGAGGATGCTAACAATATGAAACAAAGATTTTCAATTCTAAATCACAGATTAAAACCAATTCCAAATGAGAAAGAATCCAAAGTTGCTTTCTTGGACAACACTTGGAAGCATATGTGAAGATAGTTTAACTTCCTCAGATGAGGTGTGCCCTCTGATTTGCACCAATTTGATCAGTTTTGAAAGTGATCAAATTAATCTAGTCCACAGACATGCTGGGGTGTTTACAGCTGAAATGTAACAATGTAAGAAGGACTGCTGAAACAGATGGTATCAGCACTTGATTCATCTGTTTGTTTCAATAGTTAGTCCCATGACTTAGTTCAAACAGCCTTCCATGGCTTCTAAATTATGGGAAATCTTGGGAATTTGCAGCCAACATGGCAGTTTTAGAGTCAAATTTGATTTTAAACCTTTGGGGTTTGGTTATATGGCAGTATGGCATAAAAGTGTGACAGAATATAGATATTAAACAAACCATTAAAAGATCATTTCTACTCTGAAAAGATGATTTCTTAAGTGCCAGGAAGGGCTATAGCCACACAGTCACTGAAACTTGTATCTGATCCCTTGTTCACTGCCACTCTGAATCCATCTTTACTTCCATGATCTTGTACTTTTTTCTGTAGAAAACCAATGGCCTCATTAAATAACTCTGACAAAACTGGTACCTATTGCATACCCATTCTCTGCATACTAAGGGTAACAAGAAATGAAAAGCTATTACTCTAATGATCCTTGTGATATTCACAAAGAACATGAAGTAGGATTATATATATTGAGAATGGTAGTTTTCTGAATTTCAAGTACCTATTTTTACACTGGATGAGCATCTTACCTGCCCCTGCAAGTGTTGCTAACAGAGTGTCATGCATCTGTCCAGGGTGACCAGCATCAGAAGGGGGACCCTTTCTTCAGCTCAAGCATTTCTGCTATTTGGGCTTATGGAATGCCAATAATTACTATGAACTTGGCACTGGAGAGGCATGATGTACTTTGGAGCAGATATTTACCAATCGCAGAAAACCAGTGGACTCCTGATTTCCTCTCCAGGCTCTAGACGTGGCACAGTCCAGGCTTTAGTGGGCACAGCCTTCTACTTGTCTTTTTGGAGTGTGGTCTTTCCAGTCTTTCCTTTTCATTCTTGGCATGCTACTCAGAAAAGTGCTGCCTGTGCATTCATCCATCATCTTGGGTAGGTTTTCAAACTACCTGGAGTTCCCATGGGACACAACTACAGTTAGCAGTTAGATTTAAGGTAGGTTTGGTATATCTGCAGGAATGGCAATGGAAATAGTGTGTGCAGTACATACGTACACCTAGTCTCGTCTCTTCCCCACCCCAGTTCTCCTTACTCATGTAGCCATCTTCCTCCTCCACATAGCCAGTGTCAACACGGCCTCCCTCCCCAGGCCATCAACATTCATCGCTACTGACCCTTCCTCAACTTCTCATCTGGTCTCAGTATCTTTTTTTTCTCCCCAGATCTCAGCCTTTTTGACAGTCAGACTCTGGTTCCACATCTTGACCCCCACGTTATGTCCAGCTTCCCTCTTGCTACCCTAGGTAGTCAGTCCAACTTCTGTAAATCTCAAGCCTCTGTCCTCTGACTTAGATATTGTCTCACAGTCTAATCTTTTCCTCTTCTTCGTCTTACTTCTCACACTGCTGTACAGTTCTGGTAGCTTTCTTCTTCACAGGGTATGTTCAGGAGGAGAGAAATCCTAAGAAAACAGGAGGGAAGGAGTGCCTGCTCTTTGCTTCAGTGCCTCATCCACAGGCCAGAGGAGCCAGAAGTGCAACTAAAGTGTAAGTCCTGCTTGCCTCTAGAATGCCAGGTGTGTAGTGCAGGTGAGCTTTAGTAAATCTTTAGAAAATCAAGCTGTGAGGCTTTATTGAGGCTGTTTTACAAATGCAAGTGTCCTGATGTAACAGCTCATTGCCAGCAAGTGTGCGGTCTCCCTGCCTCCTATTTCCAAGGGCCTACTGCCATCATGTATCTTTCACCAGCACTTGTATCCCTCAGACCCACCTGTGATCACTGGTGGAAAGCTAATCCAGTCACATTTTGTGCATTAGGGGAGCCCAGAGAGCAGCCTAATATGAGTGAGAAGTGACATGTGGAGGGCAATGAGACAACCTGGCCAGGAGAACAAGCTAAGCAGGGACCTCCCCATTCTGTTAGTCCAGAGCCCCTTGACAAGAGCCACTGGTCAGAGAGATGTAGTCTGTGGATCTGGTTAGATGGTGCCTGAGTGTTTCAAAACCTCATGATATGGTTAAATTTGGACAGGCTTTCAGAAAGGCCAATTTAATGTTCCTTTTTCAAAGGTTAAGGGCAATAAAGCCTCTCTGAGAAAGATTACCAGAATATTTTAACGGAGCAAAATATACCTTAGCCCTGGTCTTAGAGATAAAAGAAACTTCTGGATAGGATTTTCCCATTTAATTAGAGTTCAGGTAAATATTCAGCATGGAAATTTTAACTAAAATACCTAATGTTTGGTAAATGTACTTAAATAATCTTAACAATAGAACTGCCAGCCCCACCTACAAGAAGTGGTTTGCACCCTTTTGGCAGAAAGATCTAAGATTGAATGGGTATAAGGCAAAGCTTGGAAAATTATGTTGTTCACTATTTCCCAAGGAATCATCAATGGGTTTTTTAAAACTTTGTAATAGCAGCATTTTCTTAGAACGTATGAGAATCTCTTCTTCAAAAAGTAGCATTATAATGAGGAAGCAGTGGAAACGCATGTGTTTTTCATCTGCACAGAATAAAAAGAGACTATGTGATGTAAAGCAGACCTTAAAAGAGACAAATAAGCACGCTGAAGAAAAATGATAGTAGAATAAATCTGGAGAAAAATGTTTTGCGTGGACATCAGAATCCTTTCATATCATCTGAAGTACATGAGCTAGGCAGAGAAAACTGTGCCAAGGGTCACGGAAGCACTGATAGATAGGCTTACATGCCCAGGACTGATAATCAAGTTTTGTGAAAATCTCTTTCATACTGTTTTGCTTTTCTTCTGATAAATATTTAAAAGGAGATTTGTCTCACCAGGATGACTTTAGTATGAGAATGTGAAAAGAGCAGGAGTTTAATATTCATGGATTAGAAAGAACTTTACAAATGTTTTTGTTTTGTTTTGTTTTACTTTATTTTATATGGTATGCAACCAGTCTCACTTACAAACTCCCACAGAGAGTCTTTGCCACCCTATGCTATTGTGGTTACAAGCCACTCACAAACAGAAGTCTGAACGATTAGGGCAGGTACCCTTATGGTCTTCCAGTTTCCTTAGTTTTCTCCTACTGCCTCTCCCAGTCTGCAGAGCCCCACCCCGCTGGTGGAAAGTTCATGGAAACCATCAATAAGAACTTGTTGCCTTTAGCAACCAACAGCAAATCTGTCCGAGTTAACCACAGGGGTGAAGAGGCACATGGCTATTGCTACGTTGATGTTCAGCTGAGAATTCCTGGCATCAGGAAGACTTAACCTGTGGGAGTCTCCAGAAAGAAAGTATTAAGTAATATCCACAAGGTGTGGTAGAGGTCTCCTCGGGCTCGATTACACCCTAGTCACTGTTGCATAGAGCATGAAGAAATTTTAAGCCAGTCTGGAAACATCACCACGGGGTTCCTCACATGAGGTGTCTGTCTCGGTCGAGGCAGGAAAGGCATGCTAAAAATGCTACTGCGCAGCCTGCCTTGCAGACCTCAGCAAGGTTTCTTCTGGTTGAAGCAATCTGCAGGAGTGGAAATGTCTCAGTCATCCTTTCTAATTTCAGTATGTATTTTAATGTTGTTATTGCTGACTTGTTATTTAAAACCTCAAAACACCTCGACAGGGGAAGACATAAGTAGCTATTTATAGTATGCATATAGGTATGTGTACTATATATATAGATTTGTACTGAGAAACTGTACCTGACTCTCAAATACCTGTACCACGTAGTCTTTGGCACGTGCACAGTACCATCTCCTGTCTCACCTAGAAACAGCATTTGCCCCTTCATACTGCAGTGAAAAGAGACAGCAAGAGCTGCAAGACTACAAAGCACAGAAATGCACACAGAATTACATTAATTTGTAAGCCTTGTTCGTGGACCAGCTGCTGCCTCTTACAGAGAGGGTATAATAAAAAAACCACAGCAGTCTCTAAGGCTGGATGTCAGCAGACAGATTATGGATTCTGACCCTCCCAACCCAAAATTTTTTCCTAGGTGAGGTCAGGGTGGGTTTCAGAAGCTTCATCTGTGCTAACACCTATGCCCTTGGGAACAGAAGGCAGAGAGGAAAAGAAGAGAAGACATGGACATGCACTTCAAATCAGCTCAGATTTCAAGGGGGAAAAAGCTGAAGAGGATGATTTCTCTCCATTCCTTTTCTCCCATGAGGATGTGGAGAAGGAGCCTGTTGTGTTGTTTTGGAGGGAAGCAAAGACGTTGTTACACAGATGCCAACATCTCTGCTCCATACAACTCATCTTGCCTTTGGGGAAGCTCAGCAATTTCAGCAATATCTTTGGGATACAATCTATATCTATACAATCAATATCTTTGGGCACAATCTACGTTAGTCATTCAGTCTGTTCTCCTAGTGCTCTTTTGAAGGAATCATGGTATTTTCAAAGAAGTCAGAGGTCATCACTTGCTTGGCTTGACATTTACACTTGTATTTTTTATCAGGAGATAGAGGAATGGCATTCAGTACCAATAAAGCTGGAAACAGTGGATTCCCCGCCCCTCGCCCCCCCCGCCCCGAGGTTTAGAATTCACTTTCTCACATTTATTCACAATCTAAAAATAATTCTCTCCTTTTATCAAATCATTAGCAAAATCACATTGCAGTACACTGCACCTAGTTATTGACATTCTTAGCAATATAAATACTGCTGCAGAATATCTGCCTGACCTGAGCAGTAAAATGCCAGAGCATATATTCATTCCACTGATAGAGCAATTAATTTTTAATTCCCCCACACCTCTTTTTACACCCATCTGAAAGACACAGAAGTGCCTGAAGCCAGAGGAACTGTGTTGATTCTGTTGCATCTGGTCTATCATTTGATAAGTCTGGGCACCAACATTCTTCCTGAACATGGCAGGTGATGCAGAGGCAAAAGCAGAGATGCTTAAAATAAAATACCCAGTTTTGATGGGAGGGAGAATTTTTATTGTTATTTAGATTCACTATGAAGTGAATATACACAGCAGATTTTCCAACAGATTAAGGGAGAACTGTCAAACAGTATTATTCTTAATTAACACTAAGTGAACAATTTGAGGTCTCCATCAACCTCAGAATTTCACTCTGCTGGGCTAGGTGAGAAGGCATTCCTTGCTTTGAAATAGTTAAAACCTAAAGAAACCAGAGAGTAACCATCAAGGACAGTCCTCTTTTCACAGACAGATAAATAAGACCTGCAGAAGTCCTGTGTTCTTCTGCGCAAGATTACCCCTTTTTTGAGAGTTTCTTTCAGTAATAAGACAAACTTTGCTTCTTAACAGTATTGTACACAAGATCTCTTCTTCGGCAGGTGCGTTCCTTAATGTATCAATTGAAATATTTCAGTTACCTTTGTCTCTCTTGGTTTATTTAAAGACCTCAAAGTACATCAGCATACACACAGTAATAACTGTTAAGGGAATAAAGTTACAAACAATCCTAATTTGTATTATGCTGGGGACATCAAAAAGCTACTTTTCCATAATCCACTTACTGACTTTGTAATCCTCACACAAGACCACTGAAAATCTCCCAGAGCATAAAGATAGAAAAGAATCAAAAGGGAAAGGGAAGCACATTTAATAATTGAGGAAAATCTCATTTGAGCAAAGGCTAATCTATAAGCACATGAAGCTTCATATGGTTCCATGTCAAGGCTCCAAATATGAATGGAATGGAGAAAACCACTGTGTCTAGCAGATCCAGATTATACACCTAGCATCTAGACATGCATGAACTGATCAGTTTCATGGACCTTGGGAAAACCTGAGCCTAGGATGGAGGAAATTTCCTCTGAAAGGTATACAAGGAAGCAGACAGAGCTAAAGTAGCTTTAATGCTCCTACCAGATTCAGAAATACCAGTTTCACATTTGGTTGCCCTAATACCGAGAACTTAGTTGTTGTCAGCACAGGTAAACATGGCTTTACTTCATATACTGGATTCTCCTATATTTCTGTATGTTACCCAGTTCTTGATAGGTCCTAGTAGCCCTCTGAGTGCCAACGTGCTAGACAAATACCCAATGTACAAAAAAATGCTAGACTTACAGGGAGGTATAGATCCACGCCTGTCACTTGCATTCAGATAGATTAAAATATATTCTGAATATATTGTCCTTTATTTTGGGGCTATTATGTTGTTTTCTGGTATTTTCTATATAGGTATGTGTTAATAGCCATTTCTGTTGAGCTGCACTCGTGAAGGGTGCAACATGTAGAGCTACTGAAAGCACTGTACATCCATGTCACAGAGGGTTGTGTGTACATGGTAATTCTGATGCAATCAAGACATATAAGACCCATGGGAAATGTGTTACAGAGTGTGTCTGTACATGTGTAGTCACCAACTATGCAGCATAGTCAAACGTTAGATAGAAACAGAAATACTATTCTGACTCAGTTTCCAGAAAAGCAAAGATATCTTAGAAATATGTCAGAACTCCCCTTTTAACCTAAAAAATAAAATTTCTGGCTAGAAAATCTGGCCTCATCCAAGAAATGCAGGCATATATAGAGCAGTCCTAACCAAATCATATCCTGAGTTCCCATGGTGGGAAACCAATGCAAATAAAAAGATCAGTCTGACATATACCTGTGTGCTCAGACATGCACAATGCAATAAAATGTTGGGCTACATTCATTGCTCAGTTCTATTGCTCCTTGTAGTAAAACCACACCAAGAAGGGATGAAAGAAGGAAAACCAGACACAAAACACAAACAACAGGCATAGAAGTGATTGAAGCCAGTCTAGAGACAATCACGTTCTGGGAAGTGTAAGGCTCCCGGGCAGACTCTCGGGGCGCTACAGAGGGGCTGACTTGTCAGGCTCTGTAGCAGATCTCTGGGGGCAGTACTGGAGTTGCTTTTGTTTCCCTCTCCTTGCTAGAGTTTACAAGTAAAGGCTGTGTGATGAAGGCAGCTTCTTTTTTTTATTATTTTTCTTTTCTGTGATCTTCGTGAATGCAGAGCACAATTTCTTCAGCTTTATAATACAAAAGTATTTTATTTCTGTAATGGCATTTATTCTTCAGGCAGTGAATTGACTAGTTCTCTGCAAGAATTTGCTGTTGGGACTGTGGTATTTATGAGAGACAAGTCAGATAAAGTGCCTTAGGCTAGACTGCAGCCCTTTTGGTCTCTTTACATAGCAGAAAGGAGGCTGAGAGGATCTGAGAGGATCTTCCCACCAGAAAGCACATCACGGTTTTCCACACTGCTTCTTCACTGCATCAGCAACATGGAAGGGCTGGGAGAAAGAGTGAGAATAACCTGGGCACACTGTAGGCTAGAAATCTACCCCAGAAAAGCTGATAGCAGCCAGGCAAGTGTGTGGTAAATCAGAGCAGCTTCTTATACTTAAAATCAGATGTAGAGGAGCACCTCTACTCTGCAAAACAGAAGAGGCATCAATACCGCACTCCCACTCTCTGGTGCTGTGCATCCTGTGATCCTTATGTTGAGGAGCACGGTGTGGGGTATTGCCCATCATATTGTGTGCTCTCCTTTTAACAGCATTGGTGTTTCATCATAAAACTGCCAGGGGCAGTGAAGGCTTGTGGTGCTGCTGCAGTATCGCTGGGGCAGGGACTGATGATCTCAGGTTGGTCTGAAATGAGGTACTGGGCTGTGAGTAGGGCGATGGGGACCCCGTGGGAGGCAGGGCAGGTGAAGCCATAGCTGGGGGTGCCCTCAGGGACCTGATAAAAATTGATTTGTGCAAACCCTCGGGTTTGCATTGTACATGAATTTATCTACAAACACAAATGTTCTGTGGTGGAGATTCATAGAAGAGCTTCAGTGACTTAGGAGCACATGTGCCAATGGAGCTCAGCGTACTGCATAAACCCTGAGTAAATGCATAAAGTAATCATGGTCACTGCTTCAAGTAGCTCTATTTACAGGCACCTAGAAATAGCAGTGACTGAAACAAACTGCCTTGAGTTAACATAGAGTCCAGAGTTGTCCTGCACATACTGTGGTTAAAACAGTTCTCAGCTCTTGGAAGTCAGTGGTTAGACACTTCTTCAGAACCTTTTAAAGTTAATAATATTCTTTATCCTCAAAGCAGGCTTACTTAATTACAAGATGATTTTACTGTACAGTCGTTTTGACACCTACATGTACAAACTCATTGTTGTGCAGTCCCACCAGTAAGATCTGCAGAGTGTGAACACTCTTTGGCTACAGAAATGATTGTCTGAGATTTGATGTGATATAAGTGTCACAACCTTTCACATCGACAAAGGCACAAATCAAAAAAGGTGAATATGCTGTCTCTGATTTGAGTTTCCCAGGTACTTTATTAGTTATCAGCTTTTACAGTGAACATAGCCTCACAGGAGCAGCCATGGCACAGAGGAATTAAAAACAGCTGAATTGTTTGTCTCCATGGATCAAATCCTAAGCCGCTTCACAGGCAGGTATCGGCTTGAAGGCTGACGCAGCCTATATATTGTTTTGAAGGAAAAGCAGGCTAGCAGTCAACCCCATCTAGCAATGAGGGTGTTGTTTTTTTGTTACCTGGAGAAAACACATGAAAATGATTCCTGCTTACTTCCACCGCTTACTTAAAATAAATCCCATTTCATCTTTCTGTCCCATTCAAGAACTTTCTGAAATTCTTGTGCTACAAAAGGGTGACTGATGTGGGATGCAGAGTGTTCCTATTTTCAGCTTTATAGCTATACTTGCCAATCTTTGAAGTGCATTGAACCAGAAACAGCTGGATCTTCTGACAGCAAAATGGGAAGGATAGGTGGCATGTAGTCATTGAATTAAGAAGCTTCATTGCTGCCCATAATCACGGATTGGATGTTATCTAATGGTAGAAGAAGAGATATTGTTGACATATGATGGTTTCAATTTTGAGTATTTTTAGAATTTGCATCAATTGAAGCAGTGATCAGACAGAAGTGGACCAAACCCATCAGTTGATTACTTTTAGACATTACAATCTCATTCTAAAATGAATGAAAACAAGTCTATAAATTTATTCAGCTGTAATTTCAGTCTGCTTGTATGTTATGATCTTGTTCTGTTTAGCAAACATCAAAAGGAACTGATTTATGTCAAATCACCAACACTTTTTTGTCCCCTACATGAATAATTCCTGTAGCTGATGTCTATTGCGAAAGAGAAATACTTTTTATTTCTGTAATGTGCCTAGTCACAGTTTAAAGCAATTACACAGAATCACAGAATCAC
>VWZK01012773.1:3731-15253 GCA_013396935.1 Baryphthengus martii
GGTTGTTTAGCCTGGAGAAGAGGAGACTCAGGGGAGACCTCATCAATCTCTACAACTACCTGAAAGGAAGTTGTGGTCAGGTGGGCGTCGGGCTCTTCTCCCAGGCAATTAGTGACAGGACAAGAGGGCATGGCCTGAAGCTGCGCCACGGTAGGTTTAGGTTGGATATTAGGAAGCACTTCCTCATGGAAAGAGTCATTAGGTGCTGGAATGGACTGCCCAGGGAGGTGGTGGAGTCGCCATCCCTGGAGGTGTTTAAGGAAAGATTGGATGTGGCACTTAGTGACATGGTCTATGTAGGTGTTGTGGTGTTGGGTCATAGGCTGGACTTGATGATCTCGGAGGTCTATTCCAGCCTCAACGATTCTATGATTCTATGATTCTATGATTCTATGATTCTATGATTCTATGAACTTACCAAACAATGTGTTTTTCCAATCTCCTTTTTTATGCCTCTACATTTGTTTCACACAACATCCTCGGGCAAATAGTTTCACTAACTCACTGTCTTCATTTGGAGGCTCTAGTTTCTACACTGGAAAAGGTAGTGAACAATCAATTCCTACTCAGTGTTTTCCTTATACAGAGGTTGTCCTATGCTTCAGATCATCCTTTTTGCCTGTCTGTTGTGGATATCTTTCTCTGTTTAGAAAGCTGGAGTTTAGTGACATCTGTAGTCTTAAGAAAAGTTACCGTCTTCAAGAAAAATGTTTGCAATGTGCCGGTATGATTCTGTTTAGGTAAGTGGAATTTTGTTCTTGCCGGATGTAAAGCTAACTTCTTATACATGACTCAGGGCTAAAAGCAAGAAGACTGCTGATGATAGAGGGAAAAAAAAAAACAAAAGAACCCAAACCAAAAATAATGAGATTTTATACAGAAGTGTAAGCTCTCTGTAAAATCTAGAGAGTTTTTTTTCTTCTGTATAGAAAAAAAAACCTGTGCACAGAGGGATGGAAGTCTAAATGGTCACTATTACGACTCTGCTTTTGTCGTACATTTTAACTGACAAGCAAAATTTTGTTTTGCCTTTATTGCCAGAAATCCTGCCTTCCATTGAAACTGCAGTAAACACAGGAAACTTCATTTTATGGGAAATTTGTGATGTAGTCACTTGTAAATGTTTGTGTGGAACTCTGTAAGAATAATGGCTGCGGAGCAGGAGATCGACTATTAGATGCTGATAAATGACTGCTGAAGGTCGGGGTATGAGCAGCCAGTAATGAAACCAGTGGAGTATGTACTCACAGCAAAACAGAGACTTCATGCCCTCACTAACCAGGTAATTGATCAGTAAGGTGAGACCCAGATTTCCCAGATCTGNGTAAGGTGAGACCCAGATTTCCCAGATCTGTTCTTCTCACACATATTCAGTGTGAGCTGACTTTCTGGAGTAACAAGACATGCATCTCTAAAAGCAGCTCACCCCACTCCACCAAAACAAAACAAAACAGTACAAAATAGAAAGCTTGAGTTGTGCAAGCACAAAAAAAACCCCTAAACTACCAAAAGAGTAGATGCAAAGTTGATGTTTTGGAAATCATAAAAATGAATGAAGCAGTGTTAAATATAGCTATTCCTCTTGCTCTTTGTGCCAATGAATGGTAAGTCGCTCATCAAACTACCTTTAACTGTTGATGCCAAGTAGACGCTACAATGAGCAAAACTCACAGGACCATCTGCATTCACATTACTACATATTATTGTGCACATATTTTTTCTCTCACATTCATGATTTAATTTAGATGACACCACTCAGTGTCATCTTCAGATGAAAACAACCTAACCCTTAACTGGGTTCACAGGAAGTCATGAGTTGGCTTCCTTCCTTAAAACAACATCTATGAGCTACGGGACCCCATAGCTTTTTTCTCATGGTTAAGTGTCCAGATGACTAAGAAGATCTTTCAATAGCTGCTTCGTATCTGAAACACAACGGGTTAATCTCCAATGGATTTATTTTTTTTTTTGTATATATATATTAAAGCTGCTAAAACTCAATTTCATTGCATTTATTCTATAATTAAACATGAGTAATCTGGAGTGCTAGTTAAGTACCATTTTTATTGGAAAGCTTAATGAAGAAAAAAGATGTGCATATTCTCTCATTGCAAGACTTCACTAAGAATATTACTTTTATAAGATAACTTTGTTTCTTTCAATATTATAAGAAAATATAAAACTGTAATAGGTCTGTGGAAAAGAACAAAATATTGGGATATCATACGCCTGTTTGTACAACAGCATCTCATGAGCATCACTGAACTAAACATATAACCATTTGTTAAAATATATGATATAAGATATTGCATATATTGTAGTTACTGGTAATTTTCAAGTTCGCAAAGATAATTCCTTCATAAATCCAGATATTTCAAGTGAAATGCAACCCTATTGTTCCAGCTTTGAGATCATACACTGAGAACTACTCTTTCTTTCACATTGTGTCACCTGTTACATCCTAACAGACTAACACACCATATTTTATTATTGTTCAGACTCTTGTCGAAACACTGTATTTTTCCCGTTTGCTTACAGTAGAGATTGATTCAGAAAGGAAAGTGAGGGAATCTCCAAAATAACATAGAACAATCAAAATAATCGGATGAGCTTTAAAAAATTGAAACTATCTCTTTGAAAAATGAATTTGATGAATCTTTACAGCAGACATTAAAAATTTCTTCATAGAAATTATTCCAAGAAACAAAATAATTATAGTTTGCCATAAAGAGTGATAATTAAATGCACTAAATTGCAGAATAATGTTACAATCAAAAATTATAAACCACACTCACTCTATTTAAATCTAATCATATAAGAATGATAGAGCAATGTAATACATGATAATTACATCATATAGTGAACCAAGAATTTAACCATTCAGATGCTCATTGGAATAAATAGAAAATTAGTACTGACTCCTGGTAATTTCTGGTGTGGATGACTGTAAAGATTCAGAAGGCTTTCAGGACAGGGAAAGGGAAGATTGTGATTTGTGTAGTACAGTGTGCTCCACGGGAAATTGAACACAAAAGTTTCTAATAATACCTTCTTTACAGTTACATAACCCAATGGAACATCAACACAGTTTTTTATATTACGACTTTCTTTAGAAATGACTATTTGAAGAGAGTTATTGGAGATTGCCAGAACACAGATCTTACAGTCATAGAATTATCTATGCTACAACATGTCTGCTAACCTTGTAGCTGCTTCTGTCTTGCCTTCACAGAAGGATGAGTACATATTGTAACCATTTTGGATTAGACAGATGAACTGAGTAATGCAGAGAAAGACTAACACTTACAAAGTTAGTTTTAACCTACACAGCTTTTTAATATCTGTGGAACACAGGGAAAGTTATTAATTTTCAAAATAACAGTTAAAATAATTGAAAACTTTTTTATTATTATTATTTATTAAGACAAGAATCCTGGCCTAAATATCTTGGTTGATGTCAACCACATAGGTAAGGAATTTCCGATCAGCTCAGGAATATAAGTAATTTTGGTTTTATAATATAATCTGTTTAGCAATTTTGACCTCAATAGCTGCAGTCAAGACAATTACAGTTTATAGACTACCTTACTGGTTTTAAAATATAAACAATCCAATGCATAACATGATTTGCTTCTTAATCTTTCAAGGGGCAGTATCCTAAAACACATTTAACCATGGACCTGTCTTACAGATATAAAAATTTTAAAAATTCATAAAGCAGAAAGAATCAGAAAATGGGTCAGTGTCAGTGATATATTAATTTTTCAACACAAGAATGCAATTCTCCAGCATACACTTTTCAGGACCCTTTGAAGTAAACAGCAGTAAAATTGGAACGCGGGTTCAGAATTCGCGTATTACGTTTTTTAATGTTGCTGCTTTTGAGTACAAAGAAAATTAATGAGTCCTTTAAAACTGCATTACTTTATGTTTTGCTTTGAACATGTGGCAAGGTCTGTGAAAACTGGAATAAACAAGAAAGAGTAAGTGGTTACGTCTCAGCAGTTCAAAGGAATACCATGGGGAGACTGCATCAAACTGCAAAGTCCCTATCCTTCATTACCATCATCTTTAAGCAGCTGTTTGGGATGTATAATTGCAAGGGTGGGGGGGATTAGCTTTTAATTTATTTTTTTTTAAATTATTTTGCTCTTTTTGAAACCCTAAATGCAAGAAGATTATGCAAATGTATTAAACTATATTCAACATTAACCATGAACCAATTATAGGCAGCCTGACCTTCAAAAAATCATCAAAATTTCAACAACTCAAACTACTCTGGTATTGATAAAGACTTCATTTCTAATCTGTTACACTATTTTTCTGACTTGTTCCCAGAATAGTTGATACAAAATTAGTTCACTCTCCCTAATTTATTGGAATCTGGCAAATTAAAGAATCAAAACCAAACTAAATGCTAAAGCCTTTTTAAGAAAGTCTGTTATACACGTTCATGAAGCACAAAAATATCTAGATACAGCAACATATCTAACACTCAATAAAATAAAAATAACACCTTACCTCAAGCTCCATAAGTCTAGTGAAAAGAAATGCTAATAAAACCATCCTATTATGAAACTCACAGCCATTAAAGGATTAAAATGTAGACCTATATCTATCATTATTTATTTACAATAATTTTACATATTTAATATCAAATTATGGTGGGATACAGAATTTATTTTAAATATGTATTCCTTAGAAGTAAAGAAATGTAGCATCATTATATTCTTCATTTGTTTGGTCTCTATACTTTATTTTGCTTTTACATGAGTACTTTGTCAGCAATAACAACTCTACAATTCACATAGATATACTTCGCAGAAGTGGTATGAGATCAAACCAGGACTAATATTTTTCCCTGTCATTCTTTTTTTATCATATTTGCATATGCATATAGGGTAAACAAAGCTTTCATCTGAGCACATGGCAATGATCTGCTTTTTCAGCAGTAGTCACGGTGGGTAAAAGGATTATGGGTAGATTTTTCATCTCAGCCAAAACACTGTCAAGACAATTTTCCATACATGCATATAAACACACAAAACAGAAATATGCCTGTGCTTCACTAAAGAGTATGTTAAAAGCAATTATTAATCTCTCCTACAAGCTCAGTTTGAATAGTTTAATAAATATGTAAATATTTTCAACTTCCAAGACTTTTCTTTAAAAATATACAAAATATTTCATCATATCTTTCTATCTAGCTCTTTCGCTTAAGTTTGTGAGTATAATTGAATCACAAAATCAATTTGCATTTTGCTTCCCACCTAAGGCAACTAGTCCTGATGCAACTTAATAGCAGGTTTTACACTGACTGCGATTTTGATGAAATTGCCAGCTTGGAGCCAGAGAATGGACTAAGAGATTTCACAGTCATCTCTTTTATTCTTTTCAAATTCTATTGATTTGAGCTCACTATGAACATAAATCGGACTCAAAAGCTCATCTATGGATGAAGAACATCATACATCAGTGCAAATCTCCTCTTACTATTTTTTTTTTTTTTTTCATTGATGTCATTTCTCAGGGCATAACTCTAGATTAAAACTTGGAATCAAGCTGTATCATTTACAACAGCACTTTGTCATGGCCTGATAGTGATTGCATGCTTTAGATGTATTTAACAACAAATCAATGAAATATTACTGAAATATTATTGCACTGTATGCAAATCTTTCCATAGAAGGAATCTTAAATCTCATATTCTATTTAATTTTGTTGTTAATAGCATCACTGGAATCAATGAAATATCTTCTTTCAATACTGTTACAAAAGAAATGATCCAACTCTGACTTTTTCACACTGAAAGATGGAATATACCATAATATATGAATAATACATAATATAAATAATACATCTAATATATATAGAGAGAATACAAAAATATATAACCCTATATTGTGAGTCTTAACCAATAGGAGAAAACAAAACAGTATTTTATTTTTTTTTTCTTTTTCATTCTTCGCGGTCTACAGAGAAGAAATTCTTACCCTCAAATTTAAATACCTTTGAAGCTGGCTAATCCACTGCTGTCTCCCAAAGGGCTGTATATGTTGAATTTTATAAAACAATGAAATACATGATGATCTATATGATGTTAATTAAATTGGAAGTAAATAGCTATGCATAGAAAAAGCAAACTTATAATTAATTCATAAATCACACCTATTTTAAGCAAGGGCCAAATAGCTCTCTACCTCCTGAATGGAAACCTACAGTGTACTCGAAGAGTAGCTTTGCTTTACCCAGACAGGGAAAGCCTGACCATGTATGGCAGTGTCTTCAGCATCTTTGGTTGTACAAGTTAGTGTCAAGCTTCACCTAGCAGACCTGTTCCCGTGCTGAAGGATGTGCTCCTCCACCATATTGCTGGGCTTTGGATGAAGCGTGGCAGCCTGATATTCCAGTCAATATACAAAATATAAAACACAACCCTTCTGAGCTGAGTACATTTTGTACGGATGTTGAAGTGCGGACAATAAAGTATAAATCAGTATGAAATCAGGATGTGGGTTCTTGTTGTTATTTACACTTATTACAGCTTTACTATGCCTCTGTTTCTCAATTTCTTGTGGATAATCTGTCGTTTCTTCAGTTCTGTTCAAAAATCTTTCATCCTTGGGACTATTTAGTGTTTCAAGGTCCCATATACATCAGGTATACCTCTGAAGGCATTGTGGCCCACGGATAAGGCCATGCTGGAATGGGTGCACCTCAGAGCAACTGTGACTGTGGCCTGATACACTGCAGCAAGTATAGCCCTGAAAAGTCTGTGGCTCGTAGATAACTTGGAACAGGTAAACCCCTAAGGAACTACAATTAGTGGATAAGTTCTCCAAGCTGGAGCAGGGGCAATGATAAATCCTATGGTCTGGTCCAAAGGCATCATGGGTGGAGACTGTAATGGAAATACCTTTGAATTGTAATTCAGAATTCGAGTTGCATGTTACAGGAATTACTGTAACAGGAACAACCTGAACAAATAGAAGATAAGCCTTCTAAGAGGCAATGCAAGTGTAGCAGAAACCTGACCTGAGCTGTGTTTAGAGCCCAGACACTCCATGCAACCCATCACCTCTCCTGTCCTGAGTCCAAAACAGATGGAGCCCAAAGTCGTGGACAAAATGAACTCAATAGAAATTTTGTGGAAATTTGTGGACAATTTACAGGCATTTTGCAGGGGTAGTCCACAGACTAGGGGAACAATATCTGTATATTATATCAAAGGATGGGAAGGTGGGGGATGGTTAAAAAGGATGTATTGATACGGGACAATGTTTTGGATTTGTGCTGAAAACTGCAATGATAATACGAGGGTGTTTTCATTACTGCTGAGCAGTGCTGATTCGAGGCCTTTTCTGCTTTTCACACCAGTGAGTAGGCTGAGGGTGCATAATAAATGCGGAGGAAATATGGTTGGGAGAGCTGACCACAGCTGTCCAAGTGGATATTCCAGACCATATGACATCATGCTCAGCAATAAAAGCCGGTGGAAGAAGGAAGAGGAGGACATCCAGAGTGATAGCATTTATCTTCCCAAGTAACCATTACACATGATGGAGCCTTGTTTTTGTGGAGATAGTTGAACACCTGCCTGCTGATGGGAAGCATTGAATGAACTCCTTACTTTGCTTTACCTGCATATGGGGTTTCTACTTTACCTATTAGACTGTCTTTATCTCAATTCATGAGGTTTTTCACTTCTGCTCTTCCAATTCTCTTTCCCAACCCACTGCAGGGATGTGAGTGGGTGGCTGTGTTGGGCATAGTTGCCAGCTGGGATTAAATAATGACAATATACAGCTCCATGATATAAAATACTGTATTGCTTGTCAGATTCATCCTCTCTTACAGAGCCAGTATCTGTCACAGCAGCTGGGGATCTGACTGTCAATTGTAAATGTCTTTCAGCTTGTTTTGTTCTTATGCCAAATAACAAATATCTACAGATATCTACAGGTCCTCAATTTCAACAAAAATGAGTGGCAATTACTGGTTCAAAGAGTCAACTTCAGACTTTATAATATTTTATAACGCTTTATACCTTAGAAACTTCATCTCAGTATACAAAGAGAGATCTTTTTAAAAAATATCTTGTTCTCTAAATATTTTAAATCCATGTCAATTCATTACCAGCAATAAACATCCAAGACAGATGATTTAGGTAAGGTTCTGAAAACATACTAAAAGCAAAAAAAAAGCCCAGGGGTTTATCTGATTATTTTATATTTTTTTTATGCCTTGTGGGTACAGTCTCCACAGTACTGAAAAGAGTAATATTATTCTAGGAAGAAAATCTTGATTCAGTCAGGAATGCCTTGTTCTCCCAAATGTTTAAACTGAAGAAAATGAATTAAATACATCACTGTATTAACATTAAATGAATTATGCAATATCTTTGGTAGAATTTGCAATTGTCTCTCTTAAAAATATCTTATACATTTTTGGTTCTCTTTTAATAATATGGTGGTTATGAAAATACAAGCATGAAATACAGACAATCCGAAAAGAAAAAGAGGGAAAGAGAGAGAGAGAGTCTTTGCAACTGCCTAGCAAATATATGAAGTATGGGAACATAGATTCCAGTGGCCATTCTGGGCTGGAGGTAGGATTGGACCAGGGGAGAAACAAGACCTTCATTAATCCTTTTGATGTCTAAATCATGCTTTATTACAAACATGAATATGGATAATCTACAGGAAATGCTTTTGCTTTTTTGGCAAACAGGCATTCCTTTAATATGTATTTTCAAGATTGTCAAGAGTTCTGTCAGCAAGCTTATTTTCAGAGGTCTATATCTTGGCCATAAAATCCCAGTTCATGGCAGTAAAAGGCAAAATTATATTTTTAATCTATGTGTTGTGGGAAGTAGAAGTAAGATGAAAATGTTCCAACTTTTTCCTTTAGAATGAAAAATACCATGAAATTATGTTTAGTTCATAATATGAAGTTAAGCAAGCTAAAAGACATCATAAGGATACCACTCTGTATTTTATAAATTGTCTTTCGTTTCAACAGCTAGGTGAGATTTCATACCAATCCATAAATCTAAGCATTTTACTCCATAGGATTACTGCTTCTAACTCACAGAAAATCCACATATCTTCTGTTTAAATCTTGATAAGCTTTACCAGGATAAATCGCCTTTAACAATAGACATATTTGAGCAGTTGTAAAAGAGAAGTCTGTGTGGAAGTCAGGAAAGGAACTGACCAACAGTTTCCAATAAGCAGTGAAGTGCACACAGCCAAATGCAAGAATAATGAAAATTTCAGCTACAAACCCAATATTTAGGAAATAAAAGGCTTCAAGTAAATGTGATGCAGTGACTGTGTAAGTTCAGGATCTGCTGTGTACTGAAGCCAGGTCAAGTATCTGGAGACAACCATGATAAACTACTATATGAACTCTCATTTGTACATTTTTCTCCAACTATCACACTTGAGAAACCTCATGTTTATCGCCCTTATTTTTTTTTTTTTATACTCAGCATATTTTTAGGGTATAAGTCAGTGTTATTCCATTTTACTAAGACAAAACGACTGTTCAAAAAGTATGTATGTTTAAGTTCTAGCTATGTAATGTAACACATTGTCATTCTGAGCTGCTATGCTCTCCGAACCCAGTGGGGCACAGCATTGAATTCTGTTCTGCAGGCTTCTCAAAAAAATTGTCAGCTTAAGTTAGTATCATAGTAAAGGAATAAATATGTCATCTGCTTATCTGAAGAATCAGTTTTCTTCATTGTTGCAGTATCTTAGGCCAGTTCCTAAGCCAGCAAAGCCAGTGTCAAAATTCCTGTTAATTTCACTGGATGCAAGATAAGTGCTTTATCGCGTTTCACAAATGAAGTGTAGTGGTACATTATCAAACCAATTTTTAATGAGAGGAAAAATTAAGTGTAGCAGAAGGCTAGATGAAGATCCTGAGTCCACAGACAGGAAGTATTTTTAGAGTATTTTGGCAGAATCCAGGTCTATGAATGATATAAAAGACACCGGATATACTCATACACTTCCGGAACAGATCTGTAAAAAACATTAACATTCACTGATAGACAATTCTGAAGATTTTGTATACCTTATAATACAATACATAATCCTCCTGTACAGCTTTTTTTTTTTTTCAATTAAATCTCTTATAAGTCATGGAGAATAAATTATGCTATAGAACCTAGGAAAACAGGACAAAAGGGAAACTCAGAAAGTGCAAGAAAGGATTAATTATAACCATGGCATCCCCGGCTAAGTAGAATCTAAAAAACTCTGGTGAACAATATTCAGTTACCTGCTTCAACCAAGTATTTCAATGCTTAAAGTCTTTACCACATGAATGATGACTATCATATCTAAACCTTGCTGTAATTTTAATTTACTTTTCTTGTCCTAACTTCAGTAATCATGAAGAACATTATATACTCTTAATCTCTGAAAATACTACTTGTGTCTTTAGAAACAAACTCATTCATTTCCTCTTCAGATATTCTATTATTCATTCCATGGCTGTTCTCCAAAGGCACTAAGGTTAACGGTTGAACTATATGATCTTACAAGTCTTTTCCAACCTAAACAATTCTATTCTACAAGAAATGCAGAAATCTTTAGCTCTTCGAGTTTTTGCAACAGCATCAAATATCTGAGTCAAGTCCTCCTTGTGATTCACCATTAATTGCAGATTTCCTGCACTGCATTTTTATTTATGTGGCAGATTATCCAGACTAACTTCAGAACTTGCTTCTATTCTTATTATTCTTTTGCATATTTTACATTGGTTTTGCATAGAAACTACAAATATTTGTCAACTTATTTTGACTTCTATTTCTTTTCTGCAGTCCTAGCCTTGGACCTCTCAACAGTTTGATGCAAGCTGCAAATACAGTAAATGAATTGTATATTCTATGCATTCCACTGACCATCTAAGGAAGTTAGAGATATGGTTTATGTTTACATTGAGGTATATACTTTATAGAAGCATATATTTATATGTCTGTCCTCAGTTCAGTGCAGATTCCCGTGGAATCCCATTTACTATATCTTACTTTTGACAATGAACTGTCATCAGTCTTAGATACTATCACATACAGATTTCATCTAAATAGCATTTTGCTTTAAAACTCCCTGTGTGAAGGAAATTCCTCACCTGGAACAGAGCAGCACTGTAACTTTCCTTAACCAAGCACAGAGCTATTGAATGTGGGTCAGCTAAGGTGATTTTGTGAATATATTTCATAAACAGATGAAATCCCACCTAATGTAAATGGCTGCCTACTCCCAGCTGCCAAATGTGGTGGAGGAGAAATTGCTGAACAGGAAAGTGAAAATGGTCTAAGCTCACTCACTGTTAAATACATGCTTACATTTCCATATGGTATGTATTCACCTGATAGAGTCATCAAATATGTATAAGACAATCTTCATACATTTTATAGTCTCTAAAATGAATATTTGGAAATAAATATGCAGATGTGGAGCGTTCACTCAGAGAGATCTGCAGGAGCCTAAACTGTCTCAAGATATGTA
>VWZK01012775.1:4728-83067 GCA_013396935.1 Baryphthengus martii
AGCCTTGCAGTCCAGATCCTCATCACACTGCTATCTGTTAGGGACACACTGCCAACTGATGCACACAAAGTCAGCTTCAGCACACATCTTCACATAGGTGGTTTCAGTACTGTCATCCAAACAATCTTCATCCTCATCCTATTTCCATAGTAAAGGAGTATAGTGTCCATCACTACTTGGAAAATGAGATTCTTCACACTGTTCTCTCACTCTTGGCAGCATTTCACAAGCATGATAAGCTGTTCTATGGAAATATTTAAAATTAATAAAATACCTAAAAGTGAGGCCCTGAAAATAGTTATCTCAAGTTAGGCATGAAAAATAGTGCTCAGCTGAGCCAGCTTCAGACAACTACATCCTAGTCTGATCTAGTGGCCTAGACTTCCTTCAGAAAGTGAAAGAAACACAGTTTAGTATGGAAGCCCTGGCACACAAACATAAAAAACACTCTTGTGCTCGTTGACCACACGGAAAATCCAACCTCTGCCTCCACTACAGGAAAATAAAAAGCAGAATCCTAAACTCAGGCACGATGAACGTCCCAGGTATCTCTCAAAGCTTCCCCAGTTTACACACTTCCAATTGAAATATTCAGGTGTGTAGCATTTCTAAAAGGCCTTAGAGCATTTCAGCCTAGAAATTACCTCAAAATGAAGCACTTAAAATGTATGTAGTCAACTGCTATTTTTGAAAAGTATCAGCTCAGCTTTAGAGTGGATATAAACTGGACCCTTCCTAATTCAGGAATAGAACAGACTTTCACCCTTGAAGTCTCGGCTATTCAAATGGATGGGTCATTTCACCCATTTCCTACTGTGCTGCAGCTGGCTTGATGCTCACTTGTAGTTAGCTTGATCCAGCAGTTAGTTCCTTATAACTGCAAGTGGTCAGAAGGAATTCACAACTCACAGTTATTGTACTTCCAGTAAACATCACAGAGGATGCACACAAGACAGTCTAGAAAATCATGAAGTAACTCGCACCATCTAAATTTTTCAAACCTGTGTGGACTTTAGTAATGTTTTCTCACAGATCCCGTTTATTTCTAAGCAGCACTTTCTTACAACTTGTGTTGAAGTTTGAATGTGTTCAACTTTCAATGCAATGAAGGTTAAATTGCCTGAACTTATTTGTTTAGATGGTCAGTTTGATGGGTTTTTTATATACAGATCATGCAATCATTTATATTAAATTTACAGAGATTAACTACAACTGTACACTTTTGATACTTCCATAATTCCTAAACTTCCTCTAAACTGTGCAAAGAACTAAATTCAAACTTCAGATAAGAATCTCTCCTTTGCATAACTGACTCTTGAATTTTGTTTTGTCTGTCTTTAGAGGATTTGAGGAGAGTTGGTATTTGTTGCTAACACAAACTTCCTTTTTAAAATCTATAATGCTCTACATTTCTCAAAGTTCCTTGTAAGTTTTCATGAGAAAAATTAATAAGCATAAATACCCTTTAACATATTAATCTTTGCTATCTTTTTAAAAACAGAATTTTTTTTTAAAAAAGATTAAGTATTAAATTCCATAACAAATCCACTTAACTGCATGGCATATATATTACAGACATTTAAAGATTTAACTAATGAAAGAGACTGTTCATATGTTCACTTTTCTTCAGGAAGCAGAATGACAAATGACCAGCCATGCTGCTGGCTAGCTGCAAAGACAGACAGACAGAAGAAGAGAAATATTTCCCCTCATTTGATCTTGCCAGTCTGTTTTTCTTCACCATGCAAGAGCGCAGTGAAATATATTTAAATCATTCCAAAGAAGTCACACAAGCACCAACATCGCCTATCTCCCCCGCACAATGCAAGAAACAACATGTACTCCACGAAATTGTCTATGGAGTAAAATGTTTTCTTTCCATGACATTCGCCTCAAACATCCTGTTTTCTGAAGAGGTTAGTTTTACAAACTAAAAACTTGCACCAAAACCACTCTCAAGCCAGACAAGCGTCGACTTGCCTCTATCCTTTAGGAAAAAAAAAAAAAAAAAAGCCATTGAGAAAGTCTGGTGAACACTGAGCCCAGGACCCGAGCCTGAGAAAGGTCAAGTCTGTTCTAAATGCAGGCATAGAGATATTCGAACACAGTTCAAAAATCTACATCCTCTGCTCTCCCACTCCAAATATAAATCCTGAATTATTTAGATAAGCTTCTGGGGACGAAGGTTAATGAGTCCTTAGGTCAAAAACCAATAGTAATCAGCATTATCAAATTTAGTAGTTATTCTTTTTGTTGTGCTCCCCACTTTTTCCCCCTAGCAAAAAAAAAAAAGTTGTTAATCCACATTTAAAAACCAAACCGACCTTTTCAGAGAATAGTTTTCTTAAGTATGAATGCCATATGCACACCATACAGTCCCTGTACAATCACATACCTATTTATCAGATACTATATTTCTATTTACTTTTTCCAAACTGTAATCAAGACGGTAGCTTTTTCCACACGTACGAAAGGCACAATCTTTCCTGCCTAAATAAAGAGCTTGGCAACTATAATGAAAAGAGCATTTGTAATGGAAGAGAGATACGTGATAAAAACACGCGGGGAAAGTAAACTAAACTTATGTTTATATGTCTGAAATTAAGTAGCAACACAATAGTTGTAAGAGTTCAGGATTCAGGGCAGTAATTGTATCAATGATCATCACAATCAACAGACGCATCTTTCACTGAACTTCTGGAACTGCTTGAATCTGCTGAGAAAATTTGTTAAACGGCTGTACCACAAACATATCTGTATTTTCGGCTGCATCTTACCATTCTAGAGCACTAAGTCACATATTACGGACAATGAGAGGGCCCAAGTTTTTATCCAAGCAGCCAGAGAGTCCTTGCTCAGATCACAGTGACAACAGTGACAAGGAAATACCGGTGGCAGTTTGTTTGGTTTGTGGTGGTTCTTCTAGGAAAAGCTTTCTATAGAACTACAAGGGCCGTAACCTTAAAATAAAACCAGTCAGATGTTACTACGTTAACTAGAACACTATGAATTTATAACACAGACTGTATTAAGCGAGCTGCCTACCAGCACAGGATGCTGGGTCATACCGATACGGAGTTTAACTGCTCATACTTCATGCCGTTTCTTGAGATGAAAGTTTGAAACCTTCTGCCTAGGCTCCTCTAGAAGGCAGAAGAGGCAGTACTACTCCCACAGGACTGGCCCACCAAATCTCCAGTTGCAAAATTCTGACTTCAGTACTCTTAAAACTTTCCCAGACTACCCATTTTGGTTCCTATTTTCCAGGTATGTGCCTTTCAAAAAAAAAAAAACAAAAAAAAACCAAAAAACAAACCACCCACAAATGTGCTTTCACAGTTTCCAGTAATAAGATCAGGAGGGGAAAGCAAATAAACAAATCAAAAACATCAAGTGAAAACATTTTAATGGGGGCTGTAAATGTGTCATGCTATCAAACAGGGATTTGAAGGTTGGCAGAAAACAGCAGAGGCCTCTATTTCAGCAATGTAGTTTCCACAGCTCCCATGGAACTCCCTACAGATCTGAAAAAAATTACAGTTCCCTCCCTCCAAAACCTTACATCCCTTCAGTGTAGGACTTGTTCAGATCTACAACGCACAGCAGTACACATGCTCAAGTCTCTCAACTCCTCATTTGGAGCACAGACTAATCCCACACAGTGAGAAAGATACTCCGGCCAAAACCTGTGCTGGATTTTTACTGCAGTTGGCGCTCTCACATTTAGTAGGAGAAAGAAATAATGAGCATCCAGACTGTTAGCACTATACTCTCAGTACTTCTGCTACTGGTGCTTCAGTATCATGATGGCATGGGAGGAATCACAGAATATTAGGGGCTGGAAGGGACCTCAAAAGATCATCGAGTCCAACCCCCCTGCCAGAGCAGGATCACCCAGAACAGATCACGCAGGAACACATCCAGGCAGGTTCTGAATGTCTCCAGAGAAGGAGATTCCACCACCTCCCTGGGCAGCCCGTTCCACTGCTCTGTCACCCTCACTGGGAAAAAGTGTTTCCTTGTGTTTACACGGAACTCCTATGCTCCAGTTTGCACCCATTGCCCCTTGCCCTGTCATTGGATGCCATCAAGAAGAGCTTGGCTCCGTTCTCCTGACACTCACCCTTTCCATATTTATAAACATGAATGAGGTCACCCCTGAGTCTCCTCTCCTCCAAGCTAAAGAGCCCCAGCTCCCTCAGCCTCTCCTCATAAGGGAGATGCTCCACTCCCTTCATAAGCTCAGTGGCTCTGCGCTGGACTTCATCCAGTAGTTCCCTGTCCTTTTTGAACTGGGGTGCCCAGAACTGGATCCAGTACTCCAGGTGGGGCCTCACCAGCACAGAGGGGGAGAAGAACCTCCCTTGACCTGCTGGCCACAATGGTAAGACACTAGAAGAATGGGAGCACGAGAGGCGGTTCAGTATAAGGTTATGTGAAGAGACAAGGTAATACACCCTATGGTTTCAGAAGGCATGGGACTGGAGACCAAAAGACTATGTAAGAAAAGAACCATGCTTGTACTGGTCCTCTACTGGTTTCTTGAGCATCACCTCCTGGCCTCCAAGCCAGATGTTCGATCTGACCTTGCACAGCTTTTTTCATGATAGTATATTTAAGATGGCTTTATAATTCACAGGAGATAGCTTTACACCCAGCCTTGTAGAAGAGACTTCTCTATGCTTCCTCTTATCCCTTCTTTTGACAGATGATATTACTTTCCAAATTAGCAAATATGTTCAGAGATGCATTAACATCTTCCTACCGTCTCGTAAACAACACCGGCCATTACGGCTGGGCGTCGGACATGCTGCATTTGCTGCTTCTAAGGCACAACTTCTGCTCTTTTCCTTGTGTGCCAGGAAAATATGCATAAATGCCGGTCATGGGATATGTTAACAACAACAACAAGCAGCTATGAAACATTTGGGTATTCTATAAAAAGCTAAAGAGACTAATTCTGATTTCACAGTAACCACTGTAAGTTAGGAGAAACTTCAACCATGTTACTTCAGTGCCAAAATAAAATGGAACAAGCATCCAACCCTAAATGTCTCTGACGCTTCTAGATGGAAAAGTTCAGGAAACAGCAAGCTGCTGGAAACGCGCAACAAATTTTATGTGTGTTAACAGCAAGCTTTGGGATTAGAAGTATTGAAGTATCAAACGTTAAAATGTTTGCTTTGCAAGCATTGCATCTTCTGATCAACTCTCATCCATGAATTGCAAAGCCTGATGGAGGCACTGTAATTAGCATGCTTCCTTCCTGTCTGGAACCATGCTGATTTTTTAAAGGGAAGCATAAGACATTCTTCCACTTACAATCGAATGTAAATTGTATACTTTATTAATTATTTCAGTAGCACTTGATATTTATTTTAATTAATCTTTAAGTCAGACATGAACACTCAGGAGTAACAGCAGGACATCAGAAAAAGTTTTGGTTTTCTTACTTGAGAGCATTTTTTATGAAAAAGTAGATTATGCACTTTTTTTTAAATGAAATTAAACCATGTACAATGGATGTTTCCGAACAATAGAGAAAGCTTCTGAATGCAGAACCTGTAGGAGCAGGCCAAGAAATAAAAGTCATAGCTCCACTTCATCTCAGCCTTCCCTGCAGAGCCATGAAGGGCATGTCAGAAACAGCAGAGACTACTGGGACAGAATTAGGAAATTCAATTAGACTCCTGCTTCCTCAGGCTGTGACTGGAAGTGAAAAAACGCCTCCATGGCACCCAGCAGAGTTCTTAGGCTATGTGTCCTGACCCAGACAAAGTACCTTTTTCCTCTTGTCCTCTCTATACCCAAGGGATAAACAACACACATATGCCAGAGACTTTGGTTTTGGAGACAGTCCTGAATTGACAGAGCTCAGGCCTGTACGCCCGGCTCTGAATAAAACACCTTCCTGGCACAAGAGAATTGATGCTAATGATCTGTCAGCAATCCTTTCTGTGCCCTGGAGCTGACTGGCATCGAGAGCAAGTAGCAGCAGCCTAGGCAAAGGGACCTACAGCCTACTCTCTCCATCTCACATCACGCAGCACTGTACCAAGCCACAGCACCAAGAAAATCTTTGTTCCAGAAACTTGGAGCTCCAACTACACACTAACTTTTGTCATGACACTGATAACTTGAAGTGGCAATAGGAGCGCACACTACTTTTTGGGTTCACTTTATATCTTTATCTTCTTTTTTTTTTTTAAATTGAAAATCATTTTTTCCTGGCAAAGCTGAGGCCCAACAACCCGACATTCTGCTGAACCTTTTATTACAACTGCAAAATGGGAATTGTTTTGGCCCTTGAAAACATTGAGTACAAGATTCCCAAGTTTTAACTCCATTCCCACCTAGCCAAATTATCCCTTACTAAGATGCTATAGGTTTTCCATGAACGCAGGTCAATATTAACTTCTTTGTACGTCTGCATTTGGCCTCTACAGTTACCAGAAGTGTATCAATATAAAGGTTATATTTCTGGGAAAACACAGACCCTATTTTCTTAAAGAAATCTGAATCAGATTAAAATAGCAGACAGATTTGTCTAAAAATAGTCTGGGTTTCAGTGTTTTGGGTTTTTTTTTAGATAACAATAAATCTGCTGAAATATTTTGGCTGTCCCTGACCCCTATATAAATAACTTAGTGTTGTGGGTTTTTTTCTCCTCCATCAAATTCAGGCTGGAATAGGAAGAAGAAAAAAAGAGGATAAACAAATCTGGCATGACTTTTGAGCCGGGATGATTCAGGCCCACGATCGGCCCTTAACATAGGCAGGATCAGATCTGCTTTTGCTTGGGACACTGACTCACGGGAAGGATGTGCCACGCTCAGCACATCAGTTCCCCACCCTCCAGCCTCATTTCCTTCCCTGTGCCCATGCATTATTATGCCCAGATCTGGAAGCAAGACGGGAACAGAGTCTTTTCCCAACTTTACTTTGAGTTGCACAGAGGGCAACTGCTCTACGGAAGACATTTCTTCTATTGTGTATTATTAATTATTAATATTTTCCCATCATTTCTTATACTACATGAAAGTAGTCAAAATCATTGGAAACATATGCTTAAACTCATTATGGGTTGTTCAGCAAATATCACCTCTTTACAGTGGAGAAAGAAGCTGCTTTGCACAAGCAAGCAGTAAAAAACGCTACTTCCAAGGTCACAGTCCAGATAAGAAGCTGCAGAGCACAAACAACGTAACTTTCCTTTTCATAATTGCTTTCTGAATCTGTCTGGTCTCTCTGAGTTCATGTCATCGTTTCCCTTTTTTATATGCCTTGCTGCTTTGCACATTTCAGTGAATCTTCACATACAATATCAAATACAGACAATATAATAGGAATCAAAGCTCTTTGAAAGCCTATGCCCTGAATTCAATTAGCAGTAGCAACAATTCCATAGTTAGCAGCAAGTCCAAAACACATAATAAGATTACTGGAGAGTCTACTGATGAATAAAGTCCTATCCAAATTTTTTATTATTATTATTTTTGCTTTCTCCTCCTCTAGAACCGATTATAACAACAGAACAGGTTTTCCTTGAAGTCTAGTTTATTTCGGTCTATAAAGTGGCCCTGATGTTGGTGCAGAAGAGACATACCAATGGCACATTTATTATCTCCACCCACCTCATCACAAAGCAGCACTACTGGACTGAAACTATATTCAGCTGCAGGAGCAGACATTAACAACCATTGCCAAAGGCAACCACACTTGAAAGGGAGCATATAGGTCATGTCTCTACTCCTCAGCACCTACAGCCTCCAATTCAGGTGGGTCACATCAAAACCACACAGCATTTGGTCCGGGTCTACCCACGGGCCTTAATTTGAAATTGTGTTGTCAGAGCTTTCTGCTGCCTGCTGCCAAGAGAAAGAGCACTTCAAGCTCTGATGGAGTGGGGATATTTCGGTGTCCAGGGTCTTCAGAGATAGCCTTAGAGGATTTTATAAAACAGAGTTAGCTAAACCTAGGACAGTCTTACCCATACTACCAGCAGACTGCACCTTAAAGTCTCTCCAGAACTATACCTTTGGTTAGCCTTGGAAAGATCTACTTGACTCTAAAGAAAATTCAAGAGCATAATGACAAATATTGTGAACAGTCAAGGGATTTTTCCAGTGTTTACAAAGTTAATCTTTATTGACAGAATTTATATTTGTCTTGGTTGTCCCTTGCAACTCAGGACATATTCTTTAACCAGAAACAGGATGAGGGAGGAAATCAAATTCAATACCCTGTCACTGCACAAAAGAGTTCCTTTCAAGCCTAAAATTGACTCCTAAACTTAAAAGCAATCAGTTCCAGACACAAAACTCCAGAGCAGTGGAGCCGGTCACCAAACTGGAGTCATTCCCTGGAGAAGCGCAGAGCACAGCTTGAGCGAAGCAAGCTTTACATAACTGCTCCAGGAATCAGCTGGAACAAACTGAACCGCATCTAGTACAGGCCTGATTTGAGCTACAAGAAAAGCCAGGTCATCAAAAGTCCATAGCCAGGCCTATATGTCCCACATGTGCAAACTCCCATTATTCAGTTTAGGGACCTCAATTTTGCAATCTCTTTTACAGTACTCCGGCTTCAGCAAAACTGTTTCAGGTCTCTCTGCTGCCTATGGAATGTTAAGAGATGGGTTACGTAGACACTATTTTGCCAGAGAATGCCTTTACTACGTGTAGGAACTTCTGAGGTGGGGCGGTGTGCGAGTGTGTGTCGGATGCAATATATATGCTTGATTTTCCTATATACCAGACAGTCTTTCTCTGGCAGAAATGTCCTCTTAACTTTGATGAACTGAAGGAAAATTGAGCTCTTTGGCTGAAAAGAACTTGTAAAGCTCTGCAGTATTAGCACACTAAAAGGGGCAAAAAGCTTTGATGTAATTATTACCAGTAGGTGGTATGCATTAACTACTGTTTTCAAACCAGCAGGTTATTCAGCAGCTTTAGAAACAATAAAACCCCCAAGACTTGAGGCAAAAAAAAAAAAAAATGTTTTAGAAAAATCATTAACAAATCTTACGCATTCATGATAAATTGCAATTATAAGCAGGCATTCATGCTGGGAATAATTAGCAACATACCTCAACATTATTGAATGTCAATGAAGTCAAGAATACTCTTCATGAAGAACAATACAGAGGAGGTGGCCAAGCTGCACTTAAAAGGAGGCATGAGTAGTTTCGTTAACTGCAGGAAAAATGCCAGCTATAAATAGGATGGGCTCACAGTTTGTAGCATTTCTTCAAAACCAGGAACCACACAGACTCAAGTGCAAGAATTTTTTTCTCTAAAGATTTCAAAAGAGGATAGGGCGCTTGCTGGCATTTTTTTAAAAGGTATTTCTTAATAGCAAGATGTTGTTACTCTCAATTAGATCTTTGGTGAATTAATATTTTGAGTTCTGTTATCCACAAGAATCTCCTGAGACTGTAAAGTGTACATCTAAGGAATCGCAACTCAACACAAAGTATACATCTAAGAAGTAGTAGCACGAGTACAAAATGTACCTCACAATGTGGGCAGGCAGACACATTAGCCTGCTCAGTTCCTGTTTGGTACAGCAACAAAAAAACCCCAAACAAACCAACTACAAACACTGGTACTTCAAACCCAAGTTTTCTTTCTTAAGCATGCTCCAGTAAATACAATAATTTCTTACCAAAGTTGTTTGTGACAGCATCTCAACAGTATTTTACGTTGGGTTCCCACCCCGCCGCCCTTCCCTCCCCTCCCCATTGGTTTTAATGGAAACGGCAGAAGACTTACTCTTTAACAAGACCGCAAGAAGCTGGAGCAATAAACAATCAATCCAAATATGTAAAACCCAAATCGGTAGCAATTTATATGCCTTTAAAACCTGACTAAATTATCTCAGGCTAACTAGGAGCCTTGAGGAAGAAACAGATTTTAATTCGGACCTGTTAGTAGCTAAGCTTCTGCTGCTGTAACTTGGCTGGCAAATCTAAGCTAAATAAGAAAAACTAGAATTCCTAGCAATATGAAAATTCCTATATGGAAGAATATTTTTCATGAAGTAGAAAAGGCAAAATATTCAGTGTGTTTTTCTTGCATGCTTAGAGAGAAGCAGGATGACTGGCTAGTATCACAACAAGATGACGAAGTACTTTCCAGTCCATTAGTAACTAAGGAGTATGTTAAACAACATCTACAAGAAACAAACCCTCTTAAAATTACTATACTTAGATAACTCAGAGTCAATATTTGAATATATTTGCAGATGATTTCTCTGGCCTACCTCCATCCAAATCTAACCACAATGCCCTGAATATAGTTTACACGACTGGAAGAAGCCTGAAAATCTAACTATATTCCAAAAGAGTAGCCCAAATGCAAGCATAAAACCTCCACTAAAAAATCCACCTTGCCTGGCTGAATTTCAATCCTGAACAAAGTAATGGAAAGAAGTCAATAAATAAAGGCTTAAATAATTGGCATGAGCTAGATTCCTGTCAAATGAAGAATACTGACCTGGGGCAGTGGGGAGTAGTTCTGCTTTCATTGCGGTTTGTGGAGCTAGATTTAAATTGAATATCCTTTACTTCTGTATCACATTTGAATTAGCACTCCATGATATTGCTTTAAAAAAAAAAAAAATCAGAATAATGTTCTTAATATAAAATACTAATAATACCTTTTTAAAAAGATAATTTAAGAGCTATTTTAACACTTCGTAAAAGAACTTTGAAAGAACTGGAAAACTGTGCTCACAAGAACCATGGACTAAAAAATAACCAAACAACTTTTTAGCAAAAGACTTAAGCATTTGAACTCTTTTTACATCATCCGAGAGATCACCATTATGCTACAACACATTATGGAAATACTTCCACCGAAGTTACTCTGTACTAAGCTGACCTTTACCAAAGGCTTTGTTTACATTAACGGGCAGCACAGTCCCTCTAGGAAAGGACTAGTAGGGTGCCGAGGGCCTGATACTCAACCCATTCAGGGGTTGAGGGGGGTGGGTGGGAATTGGAGTAAAGGAAGAGATTTTTCAGGCCAGCCATTGCCGCTTTCCCAGCCCCAAACACGCCTCTGCAGCTGGAAGGCATTAGCTACGCTCCTGCTCCCGGAATTCCTCTGCTGGTGGAGGCTCACCCCAAAGGAATCTGCTCGCTGGCTCCAGGATCTTCTCCGATGCGAACGGCAGGGCAAGGAGCGAGGCAGGAGGAGGAGAGGCGGGGGAGGATGGGACAAGGAGGGGGTTAGATGGAAAAAAGATAAAAAAGGATCAGCAAACCTGCATCAGATCGCATTCCCCTCTGAATTGCCAACCTAAAGCAGATAGACCCAAAAGCCTCCTAAGAATCGACCGCTGGAAGGTGAAGTCAGTCTGTCTCAGACTGAAGTATAACAATAATTATTATTAATTTTAATCTGTAAAGGAAATTTTTACTCAAACCGGTTAACCACATAAGAAGTCAAGATGTCCATTTCTGTTCATCTCAGAACCTAAGCAGAAAACCTGTCTGGAAGATATGAATAGCTTGCTTTGGCTACGGTTCAAGTTAGCAGAAGTCATGGGACCAAATGGGACACGTAAACAGTCTCAGATTAATGGGACTACAGCATGATTTATAAACTCCATATGGATTAGACTGTACAAACCAAAAGACCCTTTCTGCTTTTACACATTCTGAAGTCATGAAAGCTCTCCTAGAACTGATACTAAACAACAGCAAACCCAATTGGTTTTGACAGAAATGGAGGCCGCTCGACATCACAGAGAACAAGATGAAATATATCACTGACCGTGGGCAAGTTGTGCTCTACACAGTTTTGTAGTAAGAAAATGAGATGTTTCCTACTGAATTAGAAAATGTTAGTTATAGAAAGCACAATCTTCACAAGACATTTAAAAAAAAAATAAATAAAAAATCTGAAATTTACAGTATTACAAAGTTAAACTAATATATTTGGATACATTTTAGTTATTAAAAATTGGAAAGCTTACATGAATATGCTAATATGCATTATTTAAGAAATACAGGGGAAATTTAACTGCTAATATTCCAACAGCTGCTTGATACATCAAGATTCCTCATTGAAAACGCTACATCAACAGGTACTCATAACAGCCACGATACATGACATTAAAATAACACAATATGAATTAATATAGATGGCTATTGGCAGGAATTAAAGATTACACACAAAGGAGGTGCATGTGGAGAGGGCACAAAACCCTTTTTGTCAAATTCTAGTAAACAAAGGGTATTCATGGGAGTCTGGAAGGTAGCAAAGACTTAGATGTAGACCAAAGACTGAGTAAGCTTGTTTGTTTAGCGTATAGGAAGAGCATATTACTGTCACAATGCACAAATTAGAAATAAACACAATTTATCTGTATTTCTGTCTAACATCAGCAACACCACAACCACAAATCCAAGCTCTGTACACATGTATTATGAGAAAGAGAGGGATGACATTCATGGAAAAGTAAGAGAGCACTGACTTCTTCGGTTAAATTCTCTCCCTTGAAGAAAATTTGAGGATGTCTGTCTTGACTCCTGAACTATAATGATACTTCCGCTTTACCGATGGGGTGTCTCAAAGAGACCAAATTGTCCTCATCGTACCTCTTTGTAAGAACTTCTTGGCAAACATAATTGGATTAACGGCACATACAAGAGGATAAGTCACTACCAGCAGCCAAAACAAGGCCTTCTGCAGGGCAACTTAATGCACAGCATTTTCAGATCACGTAAAACAGCTTCTTATGGATTACCCAATTCTGCAACAGTATACAGGTACAATACACCTCCAGATTCATGTCTTCACTTACATACAGCTAGCTATACATTATCTTTCTTTGAAGAAGTAAGAAAATCTGAATTAATCATCTTAAGCACAAAAATATTTTCTTGTGAGGCTGTCTAAACCATAAGCTCACTGTTGTCTGAAAGATTTGGGGGTTCCTTAAGCAAAGAAGGTAATCTTTAGATGCTCTCCTACTGCGAGAGGCTAAAAGCAGAGCTAAGATTAATATGTCATTATCTTGAGGACTTCCACACACTCTAGTGAATTTGTTTGTTTTCCCAAATCGGGGAGGGGAAAGGATTTTAGCAGATATTGTTGTTTCTGCTGGGTTGTTTCTTGGGTTGTTTTTTACTTTTTTATTCTTGCTTTTTTTGTTGTTTTTTTTTTTTTGTTTTTTTTTTTTGTAAGATGTGGGTATTTCCAGAAGACAAACTCCATTGCTTGTACTGAAGAGCTGAGCTTCTCACAGCAAAACAGTAACACAGAACACAGTGGGATCAATGGATTTGACTCATTATTTGCATGCATGTACCAGTTTTACTACGTATTTGCAAACAGACTTTTTTACATAACTAGAAAGAGACTGTAGCTCCTGAAGAAACTATGTGACTCAACATAAAGAGAAAGGATACTGCCGTATAAACGTATGACCTTACCATAATTTGAAAATAGGAACATATTTCCTAACTTCTTTTACAAATGAGCACATCTATAGATACCAAACACTTGCAATTTCTCACATTGGCTCTGGAGGGTACTCAAAATAATAAGAAAAAAAAATGCCAAACCTTCAAAAGAGAAAATTCACATATGTGGGATAAAACACTAAACAGAAAGGCTTGAAACCAACCTGCACCCTGAGGGTGACGTCCTTGAAGGCTGGAACTTTTCCAACAGCCTTTCTTTCTCATTCAGCAGCTGCTGCCTGGAACAAACCTCCTTATCTTCAAGAAAGGCTCTTTCTTCCCACTAACTCCAAAACATTGCTGCAACATCTTGCAGAGAAACTCTCTGCTCCTCTTCCGTTTCTTACTCTCTAGCCTTCTCCTTGCCCCTTGTTTCCCCTAATCCCATCCTTTGTACCACCCAGCGTCTCACAAAACCTCCTCTCACCTGTGACTGCTCAATCATTCTCTGGGGAGGAGCCATCTCCCCCTGCCCCTCAAAGGCTTACCGGTGACCAAGGATGCAGAAGATTGACAGCTGCTCCCCTGGCCAGGCACACCCTCAGTTAAAAAAAGTCTCACCTGCCATGGATTAATAAACTCACTGCACAGTTCTGCAATTCAGAGAAGAAAGGATGAACTCTAGAGATGAAAGCAATCACTAATACTTTTGTGACCTTTCATTGGTGGTGACTTGGAGGAATAACAAAAAAATAATACCTAGAGAAAGCATGAAAAAAATCTCTCACAGTAAAAACTTTGGCAAGTTTTTGTAGCATCCAGAGAGTTCAGGTAGCGTGCGTTCACACTTCGAAGAATCGTTAATACTTGGCCACCCTTAAAAATAACTACAGTTTCAGACAGCAGACTTAAGTTCCACAAAGCATCGCTCAACGCAGCATGTGTGGTAAAAAAGCCTGGTAGAAATGAGAGTATCTCTTAAAAATGTGCACCTGTCGTGCATTTCATCACAAACAAGCATGCACACACATTGAAGCACTGGAATGACTGCTATTCTTTGTGATAACTGACAAAAGAAAGAACCAGAGGAACTTCCAGAACAGCCCAAGGACATTGCAAAACACAAGGGTGGAAGCTACTTCGCTTTTAAAGCTCTGAAACAACAGTCCTGGTTTATCCCTTTCTTAGAAAGATGACATCCTGCTACGGGCCGTGAAGCTTTAAACAAATCTGTTGGCCCTTGGTGCACTTGTGGTGGAAGGGAAGACCTTTGGCCTTAACTTTAGCAAGTATATGAATATACTACAATATATGAATCAAACAAGCAGCTTAAAATCGGATGATGTACGTGTTGTCTGAGGAGCCACATCAAGACTCTGAGGTCAGGGTTGGATTATGGTACAGATATAACAAGCCAGCATCTGCTAAAGCCTCTCCTGTGTTGCTTCAGTGTAAAGAGCTTTCAAATAACAAACGGAATTAGTTCTTCAATCCATGTCCCTGTGTAACTCAGTGGATCCTTGACAGTAAACGAGGAATTGCAGGTCCTGGAAGGAGTCACCTCTTTCAAATGTGGTTTCTGAAGTCTTAAACTGATCTTGAAATCACTGCTTTTATCATGAAATGTAAGCACTTCTGGAAAATATATTTTACAATGAAGACAGTTTAGACTCTGTAGCCCCAGACTAAAGCAATCTGAAAACACTAAATCCTTAACATGGCAGAAGTTAAGGATTAAAGTGTAGGTGCAACTAGAAGAAAGATATAAAAAATGCCCTTATTTCCCCAGTATATCGCCTTATCTCTGCGAGTTGTATCTGTTTACTCTCCTAACAAATAAATTTTAACTGTGGCAGCTTTTGCCCTCCAGAGCTAGGACAGACACAGCAAGGCAGGCTGGATTCAGCCATGCATCAGCGACATGTCAACCAAGTTCTAAATGCAGAATCTTCTGCGGACTGAAAAAGTAGTAACAGTTTTGATTTTTGAGACTGAGGCTGACTTTGCAGTTCTGGAAGTCAATAAAAAATGTTTGACTTGTAAACTAAGCAGATTTGGTCTGGAAATCACTGAGAAAAAAATAAATGTAGTGCTCCCAGCATGTCAGCTTGACAGGGTCACTTTGCTTTTCTGACCACAATCCTACTTTAAAACTAACCTTTCAGCAGCTGCTCAGTTTCAGTCATCAATCCTACTACTGTTGAAAAGCAATAGCAAAACCACCCATTGACTTCAACAGGATGAGACTCATGATAGCACTTATGAATGATAGTCTTATGACACACAAAATGATCATAAAAAAATCTCAGTATGATTTACACAGAGACAGGAAATATCCCTGTTGACTCAACTCAGATCACTAGAGATCTACATTCATTTGTTTTCTGTTCAACAAACAGGAGGGTTTATGATTATTTTAATTTTTTTTAATAAACCAAGCCAAGGATGTGATAGAAAACAAAACCTACTCTGTCATGGGTGGAATCTGGACAACAGTTTTGAAATACGGTAGAAAATCTCTGACTCTTAACCACATCCAGCAGGAAAGCACAGAGTCCACGGATTACAGTTCCAACTTAAAAGCTACAATGGGTCTGACCTGCAAGTTTTGGACAATCAGAGTCCAAGGCTGTGGGAGAAGCGATGCAGAAGACACGTTTGGAACAGTTGTACACCCAGTACAGCCATGCTCAAGCCTGTTCAGTGATGGAGCAGCAGGACACCCTTTTATATATTCCCTGTGAAGTACTCACAAAATGCCACTGCTGTCTGCCCTGCAAAAGTTGAGGTTGCAGTCTTACGTTATGACTCCTGGCACATTAAGGTCATGATATGTGGGCTGTTTCCATGTGAACCAAAATGTTATTTATGATTATTTTCATTAAGAAAGAATTCAGAAACTGAGAAGATCAGTGGTTTAGTTTACTTTGTGACAACAAGGAAACGTACAGGAGTACGTGTGTGGGGAAGTTAGCGGCTGTACTTTTTCTAACAGGTAATGTTGCATCAACCATTTCTAAACCGAAGCAATTTTCTAGATGATCCACGTTCCTTTGAGATGAAAAATCTTCTTTTGCTAGTTGTGATGCACAATGAGCAATAAATGGCAAGGCAGCGGTCTTGTTTTTCCTCCTGACTTGATAATTTCTGGCAACATGATTGCTGATTTACCAGGATGCTCTAAGAAAAATGAAAGCTAGAGTGTACGATCTGTGCTCCGGAGCTGCTCCTCCCCACCCTCTATGTTAGCTCACACAGTCACAACGCTCTCTGCTTAACAAATTCAGTCTATTCTCCTCTGATTCGCAGCTACATTAAAACACTTGAGACCTTTAAAGGGAGCAGCAACATTGTAATGCAAATCATCACGTTGCAGGGCCACTAAAACTCTCCTATTTCGTTGCCCTCTGGGCAACGATTGATTGTGAGAGGCCAGCAGGCCTCAAAAGCCAAACAGAACAAAAGGCCAAGTAAAGACAAAAATCAATTCGTACCCAAGTTTCAAATCCAAAATTCATTACTTTCACTGCAACGTTTTACCATAAAAAGTTGTCCCCAGCAGAGCATGTTTAAAAAGGATGGGTTTTTTCTACCTGTTTGGTTTGTGTGCTTTGCAAATCCATTCGGTAATCGCGTTTGGTTCCTGCCTTTCAAGTACATCTTTTTCAAATTGTCTAGCTCTACCAGCAACAGAGATTCTTCCCAACCCACACACTGACCTGTCATCACTATATCAACGGTTCTGAGTAGTTACAGTTTTCTACACACTAATTAAAGCTTCATATAGAACCTCAGCTAATTAAAAAAAACCCAACCAAACGACAACAACAAAAAAACAAAACCAAACACAACAGTGAATTAGAATCCTAGAATTAAGTATGAAACAAACTGGCTGTAAAAGGGTATTTATGCAATGCAGACACACCTGCTGATGGATGTGTTTCTATTCTTCTTTTCCCTCCTGCTTCTTTCAGCAGCAGAGTCAACAGCTGTGGGCACACGAAGAATCTATAACAATTCAAGATTCAGATGTTAAATCCTGAGGTATTTTTTCCTCACAGTCACAAGCCCCATTAGTGTCTCTACAACACGCTCTGTAATGGTATGTACCTGGGGCTTGTTTCTATTCCTGAATGACACAATCCTACCTTTGATTATTTCTTTTTTTCACTACTATTATCCTCACGATATGCATGAGAATAAATTCATAAATTTCTCATGAGAGTTTATGTGCAAGAACTTCTCACAGTCAAATAAAGTCCAAAGAATGGTTCAGTAATAAATTTACACATCGCCCTCAAGAAAAAAAGCCACAACACAAAACCACAACCCAAACCCAAAAGCTTTCTGTGAACATGCTGTTTCACACTTTGCATTTCCAAGCCAGAAAGATGCAAGATCTCCTATGCTGTACCCAAAAAAAAAAAAAACCAACCTGGTTTTCAGCACATTACAGCTCAGTAAGTTTTAATGAAAATAGGTCCTTTTCAGATCTTGGCAACAGTTTTAACCTGGCACTATCAAGACAATTTTGAGTCAGACCAGCTCCTACTAGATTTCAGACCAAGAAAAATATTCCATGGCTTTTGTTTTAATTCCAATGGCAATGCTTCTAAATTAGTAACTCTAGCCCTGAAATACTTGCATTCTCTAGTGAGAACTTGAAAGTAATGCTGGCCATACTAAACTGCAACAATTTCCATTGCCCAAACAGAGAAAAATGCAAAAGGTACATAAACAATAAAATTATTAATAGTAATCTGGATCATAAAATCACTTCAGAACCTCAGGTTCTATCTATATACAAAACATAACCAAAATAAACACTTGTTACCACTTTTATTTGCAGAAGAACTGACAATTCTATGATTCTACAATTCTATATGAGACTTTGGCAAAGCAGAATTCTGTCTAAAATTAGAATGTACGGTAAATCATATAGAAGGAAGATATATACCATTTAAAATGCCTTGCCTCTTATCATTAATACCTTAATTATTCAAGAAAGACTTTTTTAAAGCTTTCATATGGCAGTCCAAGCCATACAATGAGACTATTTTTATGCTTTAATATTTGCATTGCAGTGAAATGTAGAGGTGTTTATCATGTGTCAGTCTTTTCATAGTTATACATTCAAAAGATAATCTGTGCCCCAAAGTTTGCGTAGAATAGATGTTAAACAGATAATTATTGACTTAAGTACTGAAAGTAAGAAACTGAAGATGAACTTGACACTTTGTCTTGCAGTAACGCAACGTTGGTGCGGGGCTTCTATAACCCAAAGTACGCTGCTCACCCAAGAACCACACAACCCATTTTTTAAGATCTTCTGATCATATTTTTCATGCTGTGAAGAAAAGACCTGTATTTATATCAACAATAGATGATATATGCTGTAAACACAGCACACAGATGTCTAGATGCTTCAGATTTCATTCCCCCAACACTGACCACAGACTGCTGCCTCTAGCCTACACAGTGTCCAGACTTTGTTTGGGAGCAAAGTCCTGTAAGGAGGAGGTGTACCATGAGACTACAAAATCCTTTGTGACACCATGGGGGATACGCACTTTCGGAGTCCTTTTCTTGAGTACTAACAGTATTTTATCGTAGGTCAAATCTGTAATTTCTTCTAAAAGCCCCACTTTCTCACGGCCAGCAAAATAAAATTTCAGTCACTAAATGTAACAACTTGCCTCCAAGAGCAGTTCACCATTTTCAAGGGTAAACCAGCAGATTTCGTTTGTTCCACTACCCCACGCAAATAAACCACAAAGTGGGATTACGCTGTATTATGTCCTCTTTCTGTCATGAATAAATACCTTTGAGTATCCCATTGAGGAATAAATTCAAGTTTACAGATGATGAAAACATAACCCTGATCTTCTAGTTTTGTTAATTTTCTTGTGGTTTTAGACCTCTAGTTGGCCAGCTCACGTGCTATGGAAACGGTTTGAGTAGCAGATGTAAAGTTTACTGTGCTCTACCTGCAGATCTGGTGGAAAGGGGACTTTAAAAGACAGATGTTCTCTGGAAAATATGACTTTCTATGTTAAAAAAAAATAAAATCAATTCTGCAGAGATGCAAACCTCACCAAGCTGTGGAAATTCCACGCTATACAGAGCAAACAGCTGGCATCTGCTTCAGCCAGTAGTTTCTAACTGCTTTTTGGATAGAAGCATTATGGTTAGACACAGAGTAGAGATCATCATACACTCCCAAATTCACCTCATAACTAGCAGCGAAGCTGCATGAAAAAAGGTACAAAGGCGAGTAAATTTTTTTTTTTTCTGATGTTAATTTATCTGGTTAATGATTTGTTTCCATTATACCTCTCAAAAGCCTACTATTTTCATAGCAGAGCTTCACACATGTAAAGAAAGTTTACTCCTGCCCAGTTACTCTCTCACTTGAGCAGCACAGAGTTGACTCATTTTCGACCACCAGACCTGAAACTAAGAGATAAGGTTCCGCTCACTGAAGAGATGAACTGTCCTCTACGCACCTCTACCCTCCTACAGATGTTTCCACCCACAGGTAATGAAATCAAAACTCTTCTCCTACAGGGGGATGGCCTGTATGGATTTTGAACTAGAAGGAACTGAGGCAGGTAGTTGTACAAGTTGGAGGGCAGGACAGTCACGCTGAAGGAAAGCAAGCCGCCGAGGCAATTTAAAGAGGCATTACTCCTGCATCTGCCACACTGTCCAGCTGCAACCACAAGCTTTCATATAAACAGCCAAGTTTGGGCAAATAATTCATTAAAAAATGTAGACTGACTTTGCAACATTTCTCCTAACAGACGATACTTTCCTCAAGCTTACTGTTATCCAAATTGTTTCAATAAGCTGATCCACAAAAATATTCATCGTCAATTTTTACATTTCAAGCCGCATTGTTTAGATCAGGAACTTCTGCAGCTGCCTTTTGTGTTCATGCAAAAGAAACCTGAGATTTGCCATCCATGTGTGAAGCGATAAAAAAATATCTCTGTATACACACTTGTAAAACGCAAATGTAGCAGTAATAAAAGAAGATGGATAGAAAAGTTTATGCATAAGATTAAAAACTAACTATTTTAGGGTGGATACTCAGGAATTCCTTTCATTACAAAATGTCTCATTTTTATCTAGTTGTGGGAAGTGATAAGAAAGACAATCTTTCAGAGAAGAAACATCCACACTGTTTAATCTTCAATTAAATTTAATTTCTCAAATACTTCAAGGAATATGCATACGGAATATACACAACAAGTTGCCTCGGTCTTCTTAAGAAACCTTTTTCTATTACAAAGAGAAATAAAAGTTCCATGCAGCATACTCTAATTTGGTTATTACATCTGCTGTCTAGGTGAGAGAAGTGTTCACATAGTTAAGTCTCAGGAACAGGACCAGGAGAGCTGGATTCTGTTTCTCAATTTGCCAAGGGTATAAAATAAGAGCTGGGATAATTTGCACCCCAAGTACAACATTCAGTACTTCAGCATTTGATCTTGAACAAGCTGCCATATCCTCAGTATTGGTGCTTAAGTGTGATCGTTTCCTCTTTCAGTTTCACACCCCACACCCATGAAGAGCTGTGCTGGCCCACCTGGTCACAGGGGCAGGAATAAGTGACAGGACTGTAAGAAGCCAACATTGCCACGAATGAGCAAAGAGTGAAAAAAAAAAAAAAAAATCAGGGAAGAGAAAAAGTCAACCTGCATCCTTAGGATTTAACCTCTGTTCTTCTGTACCATGGACTGTTTATAGGGGTTAAAACTGGTTTTATCAGCTTTTCCATGGCATAGTGGTCATCTGCACGTACTTACACAGGAACTGAAGTATGTTCCCAAGATGTGAAAAAGCCATATTCAGACTTCACTCTTCTGCTTAAAAGGAACATCAGAACCACTTACTTACATCGCTTGCAAAAGTCACAACCTTGATAATAGGTGCACATGGATAAGCAGTTTTAGACTTTCCTGTTGCAGTGGTTTCAATGGAAATGAAATGGAAAAATACTAAGTTGTGTCAGTTACACCAATATTGACTCCAGCCTAGTGATCTCGGCACCCCGTTATTTAACAACTAATGGTAAAATAGCCAGAAAAGGTCAGATTAAAGTACTTTTTAGACAGTAACTTTTGTCTTGTCAGTGAACAACAGCAGAAAACTACCAGAAAAAAGCCCTGCAGAGCAAGATTGGGGCATCCTCTGAACACACTTCCAGCCTTTAGCAACTTGCAAGTCACAGACTTTGGAGCCAAGTTGTGCCTGCATGTTTATTCTTACATACACTTTCCTCCACGAAGTATTCCTTTAGCTGTAACAAATATATGTTCAAATACCTTGCGTGCTTCTCTTTTTGAGCAATGCAAATCTGTTTTATCTGCAATCTGCAATTTTATCTGCACTATGCTAGCAAGCATAGTGAAGCAGTGCTTTATTGAAGCATTTATACAATGCACAAGAGTCATTGGAAGAAAGTAAAAAATATCAGAATAAATAAACCTATTAAAGTTATATAAACCAAATAAAGGAGACATGGACAGAATAAGCACACAAGCGTAGCCTGGATGCTAGAGCAGTCTCCTACTCAACGGTGGACTAACTAAACCTAAGTATTTTATGCATTTTCAGAGCTAAATACCCGTTAGAAAGCACTTGAGGAGCCTCATAACAAAATCAGACCTACAGCAGATGCCCGTGTCTTTCCTGCAGGTTTAGCCCTCATGTCTCACCTTCCACATCTGTTGCATTTTCCTGCCTCAGAGGAGTGTTGTAAGCCTCAACTAAGCACCATCCACCACAGAACTTTAAATTTAAATTCAATGAAAACATTCATGGATGTAAAAAGGCACTCCCACCTAAGTTTTTTGCGAGACCAGAGGTTTGGTGAACAATGAATTTTGAAACCTGGGACAGAGAAGAACAGAGAAGTGCAAAACACTTATTTTTAGCAAGTTCCCTCAGAAGCACTTGAAATAAAGAATCCCTTTAATTTCCTTACGTCTACATTCCTAGTGCAAAAGGATGACAGCCTGCAAACAAATTTACAGCAAAAGTAACCAAACACCTCCCCATCTAGAAAACGTATTTTTCTTCTCTCTTTCCTTCCCTCCCCGCCCCCCATCCTTCTCCCTCTTCCTCCTAGTTTCTAGCAGCTTTGTGCAGTGCGGGGCCCGGGGCGAGAGGAGGAAGAAGAGCAGGCGGCAGCGGCGAAGAGATGGGCCAGTCTCACTGAGGAGCAAAGGCGCCGGGCCGGACTGGGCGGCGAGAAGAGTTGCACGAAAAAAGTTTGCGCGGAGAGAGGCGAGGCAGGGNGCGTCTCCCTGTGGGGCCTCCTGGCGTCTGGGCGGTGCGGGCTCCCCCCGGGGAGCGCAAGATGTGGCGCTTCAAACGCTTATTTGGATAAAAAAACTGGGTAGAAAAGCAGTTTCGCAGAACTTTTCGGAAAGATTTAAGCTTTCGCTTGCTTATCGGCGAGAGTTCCTGATTAAATACAAGCTTTGAAGACGGGGAAAGGCAAGCCAGGTATCTGCGCAGAGATCACTTAAAACTCCAGTGAGTGCACTAGGGCTGGTCGCACAGCAACTGCGAGGAGACTTAGGAAAGAAAGATAACCGGGCTGCTTGTGCGAAGCGCCTGTAGATTATAGTAAGCTCAATCGGAGAGGAGATAAAGAAGAGTGTAAAGAAATAGACTGGAGGGAAAAAAACAAACAAACAAACCAACCACAACGAAAAAAACCAACCCCTAACCCACCTGTTCTATTGAATATTTCCTCCTCAGCTCTAGAGGAGAGGTGAAACATTGTTTATCAGGCACTGCTGGTTAATCAAAGCATAATGCATAGTCCCCTGCTTCTGCAGGAATGCACTGGTTTGATAGCTTTGGGGAAAGCCTTGCCATGCTGAGGATAGAATTCTTCATTCATACCAGAACAAATACACCGATCCTTAAGACACAAGATCTTGGCAGATGACAAAGCAGGACTTGAACTTTCATATCCCGTGTAGAAGTACTATNAAACCTGGGACAGAGAAGAACAGAGAAGTGCAAAACACCTATTTTTAGCAAGTTCCCTCAGAAGCACTTGAAATAAAGAATCCCTTTAATTTCCTTACGTCTACATTCCTAGTGCAAAAGGATGACAGCCTGCAAACAAATCTACAGCAAAAGTAACCAAACACCTCCCCATCTAGAAAACGTATTTTTCTTCTCTCTTTCCTTCCCTCCCCGCCCCCCATCCTTCTCCCTCTTCCTCCTAGTTTCTAGCAGCTTTGTGCAGTGCGGGGCCCGGGGCGAGAGGCGAGAGGAGGAAGAAGAGGAGGAGGCAGCGGCGAAGAGATGGGGCAGTCTCACTGAGGAGCAAAGGCGCCGGGCCGGACTGGGCGGCGAGAAGAGTTGCACGAAAAAAGTTTGCGCGGAGAGAGGCGAGGCAGGGCGACGGAGGGGACGTGGAGGAGGAGGAGAAGAAGAATGAGGGCGCTTTCTCAGAGAAGATGAAAACTTTCGAACCCCCTGCGGGGAGCTGTACCTACCGGCCTCGCCGCTGGGGCGGGGAAAGCCGCCGGGGGAGAGCAGGGAGGAGGCGGGCTGCTGAGGCGGTGTCGCCGGAGGGGCCGCGCCTGGCTCCGGCGGCTATAAAGTAATGGAGGCGGCGGGGCGCGGCCTAGCGGCGGTATGACCGAGGTGAAGCTGGCCGTGCTGGGCGGTAGCGGAGCCGGCAAGTCGGGTAAGGCGGGTGGCTCCGGTAACCCCAGCCTGATTTTACCTCAGGCTTGGGGAGGGAGGGCGAACGCGGGGGGACCCCGCTAAACCTGGCGTCTGCTTCCCTCCCGCAGCGCTGGCGGTGCGGTTCTTGACCAGGAGGTTCATCGGAGAGTACGCGTCCAACGCCGGTGAGCGCAGCGGGCCGCCGCCAGGCCCCGGGGAAAGGGCGGCGGGAGCGGGCCCGCCGCGGAGCGANAACCAACCCCTAACCCACCTGTTCTATTGAATATCTCCTCCTCAGCTCTAGAGGAGAGGTGAAACATTGTTTATCAGGCACTGCTGGTTAATCAAAGCATAATGCAAAGTCCCCTGCTTCTGCAGGAATGCACTGGTTTGATAGCTTTGGGGAAAGCCTTGCCATGCTGAGGATAGAATTCTTCATTCATACCAGAACAAATACACTGATCCTTAAGACACAAGATCTTGGCAGATGACAAAGCAGGACTTGAACTTTCATATCCCGTGTAGAAGTACTATTAAACTGATACATGAACACCTTTGGAAGTGTGACGCCTCAGCTGATGCATGAGAAGTCCCAAAACTTAACAAGAAATGGAGATGGCTAGCTATCTCACTTTGCCTGATAAAGTGACTCTTCACAAAAACACTTTATTACAGAAAAAAATCAGAGTAGCTTCCCGTGATCCATAAATAAGAAAACAGAAGTACTGAGCAGACTTACATTGAGTGTATCCAAATGAACTTATTCTGAAAGTAGTTAGTTGTACATAAATGCTCTAGTAATACGTGTTACTAGACGAACACAGACTGAAAAGACAATTTGTGTTCTAGATGGCTTATCTAGGTCTAAGCTGTCACATAGAAGTTACATAGTGCTTCTTGTGTTCTAAGCCATGTACAATTAAAAACACATTTCTTTTTTTCTAAGCCTTCAGTACTGAAAGTCTCAGGGAGGGCATGTCAAACCCTCAGAATGTTTTCATTTGTTAGTAAATGTTTATTGGAAAGTAACTTTAGCTCTGTTTCTAGAGTGGAGGGAGGAGGAGGAAAGTGGGAATATGGGTTGTTAAATATAGATCATCCCACTGTTAGTGGAGTCAGGGTATTAATTTAAAAGTTGTTTGCTTACGGAAACCACTGAAGGGCTGCAGATTTTGTACCCTGGGATGCTTGGGACAGATAGATCATCATCAGGTGAACTCTTAAGATGAACATGGTGCTGAACTGAAGTTGCTGAGTTCCAAAGGTCGTAGACCTTATCTGTGCTCTCGTTTCACACAGTCTGAAGTGTATTTTCAACAGTGCCAACACCAGTCAGTAACTCAGAGAGATTATACTGGAGACAGGCTACTGATGACTAACGCCAGGAACACAAGTTAGTTACACTTGCTTAGAACAACCGGCTGCTTAAAATAGTAATGATGGTCTGTCTGCAGTAGAGTTCCCAAGGTTGCTGAGAACTGATGCTACAGAAATATTTTAGGATCTAATCTAAGGATATGATCTTGTAAATAGTATTAGTCTAATGCTGCCTAGTACGAGAGCTATTAAAGCACCAGATTTCATGGTAAATAAACACTATGACCCAATAATAACTTTAGTGCAGAATCGAAACTTACACATGTGCTGGCTTACTACTTTCATAACCCTCAGGCTTGGTATCAAGCTCATCAGCATTCTAAGTATGGTGCTTCCCCTTTACCTCCATTTTGGAAGAGGAAAAAAAAAAAGTATTCATTGCACCAACACTTTGATGGGAACGCTACTGTGAAGTGATGTTGGTCAGCTCAGGGGCTGCAAAATGAAATAAGTTTGTTTCCAGTGTGTGCAAAAAAAAAACAAACCACACAACAAAAAAACCCACAACACCCAAAAAAAAACCAACCCAAAACAAACCCCAAAAAACTCCAATGAAACCACAAAATCCCCAAAAAACCCAAACGAACAAACAAAAATGGAAAGCCCCAATAAAACAAAAACCTCAAACCTAACCCTCCTCTCAAAATAAATAATAAAAAAAACCCAAACACAAACCTCTTAAAAAAACACACAATATTCAAGGAAGCCTCAGTATTATCAAATCTCACCTTTGCCACTTTTTTGCCACCATCCCCAGTCACTAATTCTGGTTTTCTTTGGATACCATATCTCTTTTAGAATGCATCTACACTAAACACTTATGCCTGGATGGGAGGCAGATACACTTGGAAATTTATGACCCTTGCTCACAGGTAAGAACTCTAGAGGGTGAAGAAAGGCTGTTCTTCACTCTCCCCATATAGTGATAAAAAGGGTCATGGGGTTATAAACTTTCTGTCTGTTCTTGGAATTTGTGCTTGCTCTTTTTTTGAGAGGACTGAAATTGTACAGTTGCTGTGGCTCAAAACTGCAGATTACTTCCCCATTTCATGGAAGAAGCTCATCATTGCCTAAATTTTCTGTAAATGCATTTGCATTTTGGAATATTACTAACAAATATGTTTTCTCACTTCTGCCTTATATAGGTAGATACAAAGATAACTTAGAGGATTATAAGCAGTTTTCTCAAATATCCTAAATAACTGAAATTTAGTTTACAAAGCAAGTGGTTTATTAAATGTCTGCAGAAATGATCAAAGTAGAGAGGCCTGGAAGCAAGACTTGCATTCACAGAACAGATCCAAGGAAAGCGATAATACAGGCTTCTATGTGTTGATATCTGAATGTTGATCACAATAAACCACTTTGGCATAAAGTTTTTGTATTCATTTCTTCCCTGCTATTACAGGAATAGAGAAACTTAGGTACTGTGTAGCATCTGCAGACCTAGGTTTCCTTTTGGGCAGCGATCTTGCCACTTAGCAACTAGGATACTAACGCTAAAGCCAAAGCACTGAAAGTCTGAGCCAGACTTAAATTCAAGGACTTAAAAACTTAAGCGAGTGAACACATAAAATAAACCACCAAACAAATCTACCTTCCTAGAGAATAGCAACAGCATTGCTTGTCCCAGGGCAGTGGGGATCCTGAAATAGCCGCTGTGCCACGTATGGAGTCCCCCCTGGCCATACAATCTGTTAGAAGGTAGAAGCAAGTCCACAGAACAGTAGCTATCTCAGACCCCTTTCCTAAGCCCACCTATAGCTTCCACTTACTGTTGTATTACATCCTGCAGCATGTGAACGACTCACGATTAGGGTACTTGAAACACGGGGAGTGACAGCTAGCTAAAGCAGATTAATCTATGTTATGGGTAGAGACTTTGATTGCTACAGTTTGGTCAGCTTTTTCCTTTTAAGGAGACCAGGGATCAGGTGTGTTAAGGGTAACTCTTCTTGCCAGCACATTTTGAGCTGTCTTGTACCAGTTCTTCCTTAGAAACAAGGCCTAACTGTTTGCTGTTTTCTTCCTGACTTAGTGCCTGCGAAGGAGTAGGGAGCAAGTAGTGATAGTATTGCATTTTGTCTGATAGGACTGGTGGTTCTACAAAGAGATGGCGTGGTGCGAAGGTCCTATATCCCATGGGAGCTGCCGAGAAAAGCAGGTCCCAAGAGCAGACCAGGCCAGGGAAGGAAGTGGTGTCATTTTCGTTTCTGCTTCCTGAAATCTTCCTGCTCTCTGAGGCTTCCCACTAGTAGCTGAATCCCTGTTCTGCAAAGCTCTCTGTCCCTTCATCTGTTTGGGAAACAGCTGCGACACGTACAAGTCACCTTTCCTGCTCCTAAACCTGCTGCACAGTCACCACAGCATTAAAAAACTGTTGTATGAAAAGTACTTAAGTATTCAGACTATTATGGAAACGTCTTCCTTCTTTCTCATGCATCCCCTTTCAATGCCAGCACTCAGTCACCATCCCTCATGGTGAATTACACCCTCCCCTGTCCAGCTATTTATGATGCTACAGTGCTGCCCTGATGTTGAGTTAATCAAGGCAACTTGGGTGGGATGTCAGTGGAGATTACATGTTGCAAGCGTGGTCTTACTAAAGTAGTAAGGGAACAACATCTACAGGCCTCAAACTACTATTCAAGATGAGTTCTCCACAAAACAAAAGTAAATTTTTAAGTTGTTTTTTTTTTTTCTGGTCAGCTTACAGTATTTTCCCTGTCTTGGCTCACGTGGTCTTGCTAGCTGCTGCTACCACATCTGCAGGAGATTTAGAATTTAAAATAGTTTTTGAAATTGCATTCCTTAGCTTAATGGGACAGTTTGCAGCTGTTGCTTTCTGGAAATCTTAAGTGTGACAGCTTCTTGGGGTGAAGGGACTCAAGGACTGGTACGACCCTATTATCACTTGAGTGACTTTTGTCGCTAGTTTTATTGAAGTCAACTGCAGACTGAAAAGAGATTTTTTTTTTTTTCCCAGCTGTCTAGAAATTTATCTTACAGGTAAATACTGATTCAGACTTGAACATTGCTAAGGAAAAAAAAAAAGCAAACGAAGAAACAAAAGAAAATAATTAAGTTTACTGTAGTCAGAATATTAGGAACACGTAAAACAGAGCTATAACCAGAAACTGCACAAAATATTGATGGCTCATGTAACTGCAGAATAATCAGCATAAGCAATGGCTGTACAGGTTATACAGTTTTGCTGCTTAAAGTGTAAACGTTTCATAATGAATTTGTCAGCGATCCAAAGTGCCACATGTAGTGGTTGTTATTTATCAGGCTCTCGGAACAAGACTCACCTGAATTCAATGCCAACACCTAGAGCTATTAATATTTTTTGCAAGAAAAGATACAGCATTCTCACCGTCACAGCGACAAAGAAAATGCTCTGAAGTGACACCAGTAACGTTCTTTTTGCATGTGAATTTGAACCTCTTTCAGCCGCAGCGAGGGAAGCTCTCCCTCACAGATGAGCTCCACTGGGCTGATGGATTTATCATTGTTTACGACATCAGTGACAGAGCATCGTTTGCATTTGCAAAAGCACTGCTGTACAGGATCCGAGAGTCTCACATAGGAACTTGTAAAAAGTAAGTGGCATTATTTATTTATTTTTTTTCCCCCCTCAGCAAACACACAAAAAGCTGAGAACGTATCTGTGAGCTGTAAGCATCCAAACAGTAATTACAATTCAGCAGCATCCAAGTGGCATTAACACAATACCAACAAGAAAATACCTGAAGGTAAACTGGGTTGAAAATTGCAGTTTATTTCACTGTATCCAAAGCCAAGTATATCAAGGGTTTTGTTCTTATTTCTTACAGCGCTACTATTAAAATAGTTGTCAGAAATCTGTCTGATTTCTGTGGTTAAGGATCTGGCATAGCCAGTCTGTGCTTTTACTCCCCCACTCTATTACCATTGGAGATTCACCACTCTAGGGGGCTGAAGAAAGCATTTGCCGCAATAAGTGAATTTAATGCCACAAATGTCTCCTAAACTGCCTTTAGCAGTGATTCCCAATGTTACTTTTGCACGTGGTTGACCATATAATAAGAAACAAACTACTTTCAAAGAGAACCACCAAAATTGCGAGTCTGAGTATGTGTAGTGGTGTGTATTCCTGCATTGGGCGGGGGGTAATAGTTTGAAACTGGAAGAGGGTAGATTTAGATTGGAAATAAGAAGGAAATTCTTCGCTCTGAGGGTGGTGAGAGACTGGAACAAGGTGCCTGGGAAAGTTACAGATGCTCCATCACTGGATGTGTTCAAATCCAGGTTGGATGAGCAACCTGGTCTAGTGGGAGGGGAGTTGGAACTAGATGTAAGGTTCCTTCCAACCCATACCATTCTATGATCAGTCAGCTGAGGTGCTTTTTAAATAAATGAGAGTGAAATACTTTCCTTGTCTTAGAAGCAGAGTTAAAAAAAAACAAAACAAACAACAAAACACTTCTCTCTTTGTTTTACGGTTGATCTTTCTTAATTAAGGTTTTTCTGGAAGGAATAGTTTTAGCAAAAGCTTCGAATTAGGATTCCTGTATTTTCTCCTGAATTATACCACTGATGCATCTCTGACTATTTTGTTATCTACAAAGGGAGACAGTGATCAGCTTGCTTCTTCACGAAGTCCAGGAGCTGACAGCGTAGCGGTATAGAGTATGAAAACTGCAGTGGATGAAAAATACATGAATTCACTGAGTAGAGGAATCAAAATGAAAACTTACGGATAGAGAACAGCTTGTCTGGAAAATCCTTCGATGTTTGACTATGGCAAATAGAAAACTAACTCTACCTGGCAAGGTTAGGGGGTTGGTTTGTTCTTTTGGTTTTTATTGCAATCCCTATTATCCTGAACAGACATCATTTTCATGCACACTCTACATAGCACAGCATACAGCAGAGTATTGTAAGATCATTTCTCTAACCGAAACCTTTCTGATTTCAGAATGGTCGAGTCGTCAGTATTTTTGGTCGGCAATAAACAGGATTTATGCCACATGAGGGAAGTTGGCTGGGATGAAGGGCAGAAGCTGGCGATAGATAGCAAGTGCCAATTCTGTGAACTGTCTGCAGCAGAACATTATCAGGAAGTTGTGGCAATGTTCACGAAAGTCCTGAGGAATATCACCTCAAATCTCAAAGCGAAGGAAAAGAGACGACCAAGTGGATCAAAGTCAATGGCCAAGTTAATCAACAATGTGTTTGGAAAGAGAAGGAAATCCGTGTAAAAGATCCGTAGTCTTGGAGTTGGAACAAGCTGAAATAGTGGAGCCCAGGCAGCTCTTGGAATTCAGTCAATTTCTTCCAAACATAAATGGCTGGAGGAGTAAGACAGTAGAAAGCAAGGGCAGGAGATAGTAAGGTCAAGTGGACAGGGTCTAGATCTAGAAGACCTGACCTTCTGTTTCTAGTTCTACTACAGATTTACTATGTTAGGGCTATGTCACTTTTAAACTCTAAGCCACTCCTCTCACCCTTTATGTCGTAAGTTTTTCAGAGGAGAGTTTTAGTCTGTATTTATTCAACAGCAACGTGGCCTTGGATAGAGCTGCTAAGTGCAACTGAAGTATAAACAGTTATTTCCAATAAATTCAGCCTTGCTGATCAAAATCTTACTTCAGAATTCTAAGAAGTAGTTGCTATTTTTGTGCAAGAACACTTGCACTAAAGAAAAGCAAAATACCGCTTCACGTGATAATGTATTTAATTCAGGGAATGATCCTTGTGTGCCTAATGGTGCCTAACACCTGCTGAAAGTCATATGAATTAAATGCTCAGACACCAAATCTGCAAAAGGTATTTATCTGCAAAGTTTCTTTGCAGAGGCACCACAAGCAGGGAAGCAGATATAAGCAAAGCAGTATTGTCTCCTGTTTCAATATTTATTTATATTTTTGAGTGATGAAAGAAAGTAGAGAGGGTTGAGGATGGTAGGAACTGAAATGTTAGTTGACGTGCATTAGACTATTCTGGCAAGGTCTTTATTTGGTGAAGTAATTTTATGGCTAGGACCAGTGTAAGGCCGGGGTTACATCTTGGTCTGATCCCTTTCACAGGGCAGTTTTTATGGGCTGTAATAGCTTCCTTACCTGTTAGGTGGATGTTCCTGTTCAGTTTTAGATGAGTGGAAGCTTGAAAAGCACATGGACTAGTAAAGAGCACAAGTTCTTTAGGATGTCTGCCTGGATTTAAAGCTCAGCCTGCTGGTAAGACCTGTGCTTCTAACCAACATAGAGTGTTTTTTCTAAGGACCAATGTCCTTACAACGAGTCATCGGTGTGGTATTGAAATACCACTTGAGGGAGCACTAAGGAATACGTTAGGTACACTTTTCAAATGTGGATATTAAACATCAGACGTGTCTAAAAATACTGCCAATTGATATTCGGGGCTCTTACTGTAGACAACTAAATAAGAGCTAAGCCCAGCGTGTTGGAAAGTGCTGTGCTCGTGAAGAAACGAAAGGAAAGCGAAGCGATCTGAAGATGAATTGCTGCCTCCTACTCATTCCAGGGGACAGCTAGGATTCAGTCTCTGTAAGCTGCTGAGTTGAAGCCCACCTCTGCTCTGAAATTTTACCTGCATTAAAACTAGTAACATTATCAGTCACAGCAGAATACTGCTTTTCAAATGTCCACTCCCATAAGACAACAAAAAACCCTATATAATATTATTACTGTTGTAAAATAAAAAAAGCACATTTTAATAAGCGTTGACCAAAGATCACTTTTTTAAGAAAAATATATGGTTTATTTCACTTGTTTTAAAACTACAAATATTGGAATATAGTTCTCAGTGTTGACAGGCACAGCGTTCTTTTATTTCTATGCAGTTGCTGCTCTGCCGTATCAGAAGTAGTGTATTTAGACTGTATTGCCGATATCTATAGGGCTGAACTTGCAGACTACTCGTGTATACCCTTCAGTTTACCAGCACACATGGAATTACAGAACTACTCCTAGACCATCTGTCAGGTAGCTGGATCTCACCCCTTCTAGCACTGCCAGATTCGAGAACTATCTGCATTTACTGCTGTGGTATTAAATAAACTGGATATAAGGTGGATGTATTAATGCTGTTTTGTTTTTTTTTTCCTTTGTTTCTTTACTGTGGTATAAAGCTACAGACTTTTTCTTTTGACTGCTGTAAAGGTGAAGCACCATGCATATCTGTAATTCAAATTACAAAATGCAGATCTGCCAGTCAGACACTTGCACATGAGGAAGCAGTTAGCTGTGTGTTTTCTGTGCCCAATGAAGAAGCCTTCATGTACCTTTACGCCGTGAACAGTAGAGAACTTTAAAAAAAAAAATTCTTTATCCTTTAAAAATTTGCCAAGACAAGCAGAGAGAAGCTAATTAGTTTTTATATGCTCTTGTTAATGGGAATGTGGATTTCCAAATAGGTGAAAACTGAAGAATACACCCTAGTTTTCCTTCTTTTTTTGTTGAGATGGGGTAAGTGTTGGAACACAGACTGGCTATCTTCTGGCCCATGTGCTAGTCACTTGAAAACTATCTGAAACAGCTGCAGGATACATTTAGACTTACACATACTAAACCATCCGTTTCTTAGGGTCAGGATTTCACTTGTCTTTTACTGCTGGTAAATGCAGACGACCAAGAGTGCAATAGTTTGGAAGGAATTACATTTTAAATCGGTAAACCAGATACGCATTCTCCCTTTCTAAGTGTATTTTATTAGTATTTTTTTAAATGAAGGCCTTTTTTAAAAAAAATATAGGATATTTAAAAACTGGTATGTGTATTTTGCTAAGTGTTCTTGGAGTTTTAACAGTGAAGATAATTAGTTACTGGCTCAGCCACATTTGAAAATATAAGCAAGAGTCCTGCTTGAAGAAAGCAGTAAATGATGTAACTGATGGTTGATGTTCACCCTTGACAGTGCCATCACCTAGAGCATATCCAGCTCATTGAAGAGAATGGAAACGGCGCTATTTTTGTGGCCACAGATTGCTTCAGCGTATGACCCCATCCTTTTTCACCAAAAGATTTTGAAATTGCCATACAAGAGTTAAAAGTTTCTTGCTGTCATGTTGGAAGTCCTTGTTTGTATGAACTTTCTAGTGTCAGTAAAATTTTGCCTGAGAAAGGCACTCAGACTTGATGTTCTTTCTCCCTGTCTTCAACTTGTTTTTACTTTAGAAATAGTGACATAAAAGCAAAGAGATTCTACTGAAGTATAAAGGTAATAGCCCCTAGCTCCCAAATGCTGTCTCAGAAAGCTTTCAGGTGGTTTTTGAAGCTATTCCTCACTATAGTTTTGAAATAAACAATCAAGACAAACACAACCTCAGCTCCTCTTCCTGCTGTCGTGCCTGTATGCATTAAACTCTTTCTTCTTGTAAATTCCACTGTAGTCACATTCACAATAGGGCAGAGGGGAAAACGTCACAGAAAAAAAAAGAAACTGAAAGCATGATACTCCTGGAAGAAAGAATAATTAAGTGTAGTATTGAGTAGACCAACCAAGCACGTTTTTTCTAATACATTTAAATCAGGATAGCAATAAAAGAGGTGGATCAGAAATTTTGATCTTGTGCTGTACTCTGAAGATGAAAGTAACTACCATAGGGTTTTTTTTTTCAGCCCATTGCTAGAAGTTGATTTCTGAAGTGATGGGAGGGCAAAGACCTTGTGAGTAACAGGAAACAGTCTTGTTGCTTTTCTTTCTGCCTCACTACACTACTTTGAAGATGTGCACCAGCAGACAGCTGAAGATGTCTGATCCTGGCATTCTGTCCATCTAGGAGGCAGAGGGATGATGCTGTGGCTATCAGCCTGAACAAGTACAACGCTCTCCCTGACGGTTGGATCCAGATCACTCGATGGTATTTTCAGAGGGTATACTATAAAGAGGAGGGTAGTAAGAACATCACTCAAAGCAAAGCTCAAGTGCTGTAAGCGTCCAAGAATACTCTCATGTTCCATCAGGACGCCTGTTGTAGAAGTTTTCATATAGATCTACTTTACTTTTGGATAGGGAAACAAACTCCAGCTCTAATTAATGTGCTTGAAAGGAATCCTTGTTGATCTGCTCTGAAGCAAGAAATACATTAAAAAAAAAAAAAAAAAGGAAAGGAGACAGACTACTAGAATAATCCAGAACAATATTACACTGTACTCTATATTTTAAAAAAATTAACCTTCTACCTCCTTAAATCCATCCACAGGAGCACAGGCCTCTTTATAACCTTAACCTGCTCAGGGGAAATAAAAACAAGGGGATGCTAAATTTTGATGTGCTGTTCAGCCAGTTTGAAAAGCAGAGCCTTTGTTTACATGCCTAAATTTGGATCTATGCACCTAACTGTCAGCTTCTCTTGTTTGAAAACCTGGGTTTGATTTTTCCATAAAGAAGCACTGCTGTAAATGCATACATATTTTTTAATTTTTTTTTTTTTCCCCCCACAATTGATGTTATGTGAGACAGGCAGGCTATTCTGGGTAGGAAGTTATTTTTAAACAAGCTATTATTATTCTCTAGAAACAGACTGTAAGTTTCTGTCTTCTTTTAATTGCTTTACAAAGTAAATTGAATCTCTCTGGTTACATAATTAATATCCACATTTAGCCCTATGTATTTCACATGACTTGGGCCATTTATTGCTACATCTATTTTTTAAGACTGGCTAGGAGTTCAGATATGCATTTAATTCTTGCTGCACTCTAAAAACCTCCAAAGTTTTTCCAGTGGAGGCCTCTAACAGTACAGAGAACTACATACTACAAGACAGGTGGAAGAAGGGAGCTGTTAATGGGGCTTGAGCCAAGTGATCTTAGCAGGTCTGTCCCCTTGTCCCCTATGTTCATATTCAGCAGCAAAACAGCATTGTACCTATATTACATTACATATTTTACTACTTGAAATCAATCTAAAGGAAGCAGAAATGGAAACATTTGCCCTTAAAATTATAGGCATTGTGATATCTACTGAAGATTTTATTTTTCACAGAGGCAATTTTAAAAATAAGCTTCACACAGGGTTTTGGTTGTGGGTTGTATTTTTTTTTTTCCCCAAAAGCAATTTCTAACTTTTCAGGTGAGTTCCCTCCTAGAAGAAGATTTTAAAGACGCTGTGAGTCTCTGAAAGTTTAACAATCTTTTGCTGACCGCCTTTTTAAAGCAATACGCTGCTTAATGAGGAGAAACCCGACAGCTTTAGTGCTTCCAACATCTCCCTCTGGTGGCGTTTTGCTCACACTTCAGCCTCCTCGGGGAGCAAGGAAACCTTTTAGCTTCTCCTCAGGTTGAGACAGCAATGCTAATAAACCTGAGAACGCTGATCACAAAGTACAGGTAAAAACCCTCCTGCCTTCCAATACCATAAACTTCTGCTATCGAGTACGCCGAGATTAACAATATAACATTTCACAGGCTTCATTTGACAATATCCTTTACTAATAAAACCACCAATGTTGATAAGGTTTTTCTCACAACTGACACTTCTGAGCTCAGCTGTTTCAGTGAAATAAAGTTCAGCTATCTTGTCTAAGATGTTGAAAGGTTTCCTGTTAACGTACCGTCCATACATATTAATATCCTCTAGAAGGGCTTGAAAGCTTCTGTCATTTTCCCAGCTACACCTGATAAGAGGTCTGACCTCCACCTTGTCTTTCTACAGCTTCCTGAGGGTATTATCCCCCAGAACGTGACAGAGACGTGGCAGGGGGAGCTAAGGCAGGCTTAGGCGAGAGTGTTTCTTCTCTTATCTGAAAGCTGTAGTACAGAGACACTACTTCGAGCTTTAAATAAGCAAGGTCACCTACTGGAAAGACTCCAAGACTGGATTCACCCGGCCCAATCTGGAGGTCTGCTTCTAGATTCTCATCTCAGCTAGACGCCTTTATACCAAACAATTTACCTCATCAATGCTTCAAATAGCACAGATTAATCACCCTCTAAAAGGCATTAAACTCTCCACCATCTATAAAGGTAATTAGGGTTGCGAATCTCTAAAGTTAGGTGAGATGAATCATGTTCCAAATATGGCCTCTTGGGGCTCTTTGCTAGCTATTTTGCCCTTCATCTTCAGCACTACACAGCCCATCTCTCCTACTTTACAAAGTCAATTGAGTCCCTATGGTTAGACAATTAACATCTAACTTGTGATGAACATCGGGTCATTTAATGCTAAATTTATTTCATATGATTGATCAGGGTGCTGGATTATATTTGATCCCTGCTGAACTTCATGAAACACCCTGAAATCCAACTGTCACATGTTAAATTAGTGGATGAACTGGAAATGAAGCCAAGCATAAGTAAGCTGAGTACTGCCACAGATTGCTTCCCAGCTAGCTCATTAAAAACTAGAGTAGCAGACCTTGATGCTTCCCTGCAGTCTGCAGCAAAGTCATATTTTAAGTGCTTACTTATGGTAACTCCAAAAGCCTAAGGTGGAGCAGAAAGTGAAAGCAGGTCTCCTGACTCTCAAGCTAGTGCTTCAACTAATGTATTGTTTTCTGGCTTGGAAAACAGGTTTCAACAATTTGTGTGCGAGCAAAGATATTCGTTCACTTTGTGACTTTGACAGCGATTACCAGCTATATAGAACAAACCTAGCTTATTCCTTGCAGATGGACAGCATAATATCTCTGCATCGCTTATGCCTTGATTGGCCATTTCATGTCCTCCTCCTTGCAACTGGAGGATTTTGTACCAAATAGCTCTAATCTTAAAATATTTCATTAGACAGTAAGTTTAACTAAACAACAAAGTTGTTCCGCAAGCTGTTTCATTTAGACCACTGATGTGAGGCCAGAGTCACACCAGTTTCTCCTCACATCTCCAGCTATTATAGCACTACAGTATCTAAACAATGGTGCAAGTATCCATGAAGTATCCATGTTGCTGGTTGACCAGATGGTTGCTGCTATAGATTATATGCAGCAGCTGATTTGCAAAAGTCTTTCCCTCACTATAAGCACTAATCTGGGTCTTTGTGTTACATTCTGAGACTTTTTTTCACAAATCTTAGGGGAAGACAATGGATTTTGAAACTTTACTTCCTGTTTAAAATTTGGCTGATATTTACTAACAGGTTCAGAAGTTGTTAGTGGGAGAATGTACTGACAGGGAAGTTCAGGAAAGATTCAGTGGGTATATAGGCCAAAATATTATTTTACACTTTTTCCCCCTTACAGAGTTAAATCAGTAAAATGTAACAGAAATTGCTTCGTAGTTTCTGCCATGTGAGGTATCACCAGGGTAGCATTTTTCAGTTTGTGGTAAGCTGGGTGCATGCAAAAATACCCAATTTAAACACCATCCTCATTTACAATAACAGATTATTAGAAATGTGACTTGCTGGCGTACAGCTAGGCCTCAGTCTTCCAATTCTCCATATAAAAATGCCCTCTGAGTGAGCTTTCCTACTTACTAACGACAAGTCACATAGGTAAAACTACTCATGTAGAAGAGTTCTTATGATTTCTGGGCTAATCTAAACGGATGCACGATTACATGATTAAATACAACAACATTTATTACTAACTACGTATAATTTCAGCTGTCACTCAGAATTCAATTGCATTAAGATGATTCAATAAATGACTGAGGTAGTCTGGGATCTGTCCTATACAGACCTTAGGGAATACTGTAAATACCGAGCTAAAACACGGAACTTATCTTAGATGCAAATGGAAAAGCTTTACAAAGAAGCTAATCTATACTCATCTTTCACAATGTTTGAAATGTCTTTCTGTTTGCTTGCATTTATAAACAAATGCTACTGGGCATGTAGGTGTTTCTCTAAGCGTACAGGGCACGTGCAGTTTAGCCTATATTAGAAAAAAAAAAAAAAAGGCCAGTATATACAAGTTTGTCCGTCCTGAATGATCCAGTCCGGCTTCACAGAACTAGTTAAACTAATTTTTTTTTTTTCCCCATCTAGCGATTAAACAGTACCTCCAAAGAGATTTTGTCTGTACTGAGGCTGTAAGTCTCCCAGGAGCCACAGCAACGGTGCTCAGCTTAGCAAGTTACTCTTTCTCCTTTCTGTTGGTTCCTTCTCAGTCCACCTTCAACCTCTGAACCCTACTGTGATGAATATCATCGCAGAGTGTATGCACATTCTGCTTACTAATACATAGAACACATATAATACAGCATATTATCGTGCCCTGATCTATTTTTAACATAATGCACCAATACATGTGTCTGAGGAAGAAGGAGGTGTGGGAAAAACATTTCCCTCTCTCTTCTCTTTAACATCTGCACAAAGAAATGCAGATGCAATAAATCCACGGTTTTGGAAATCCGTGCTAACATATTCAAGTCCAGGTATACCTGGACAGAGATCAAAGTAGGGCAAAATATACAAGACTTTAAATCTGTGTGCTAGCACTTGTCCGGCACGAGTCACAGGACAAAGAGATGAGACAGATCAAGTATCGGAACTCCTGCATTTCCACTTTGTCCACACAGTACGTACTCCTACATGCGGAACAAGGGAGAGAGAGCTGCTGATCTAAGAGAAGTTCTGAAGATTGTTCGTAAGAGGGCACCATAGCCAGCAACGCTCTCCCCCTGCTATCAACCAGGATTTTTTCTTCCCGTTACCCCAAATGAAAGGATTGATTTTACACCAAATCCATTTGGTCACCGATTGCTTCCTAGGCAATGCTTTGGGACAAAATTACTGTTCAGATAACACGGATGCATTCCACATGGGCTCTGTTGAGAATCACTGACCTAAGCTGAATTTGAATGAGCAGGTTAGGAATTAGAAGCAGTCCAGTTCAGTCTCATCTGTGTTCTTCACAGCTCATGTGCACTCAAAGAATTGGGAAGGCACACTGATAAATAAAGCACTTGTCTCATTGATTCTACCCGGGCTTTCAGAGACTGGCATTTCCTCAGATCCACCGGCTACCTTTGGAAGGAACATGCACAGAGTCTTTAGTCCATACACTCTTTTTCCCCAGCTATCTCCTTTTCTTTGCCCAGCTGAGGAGACGAGACGAAAGCCTTTGTTTTTAATTTGACTAAACTCGGGGTCAAATCCTGCTTGCTGTTATTCTGGAACAAACCCAGGATTACTCCAGATTTACAATGGTACAAGTGAGAACTAAATTATGCACTGAAAATTCATTTTAAACTCTTTCAGACACCTAAACAGATGGATAAATCAAGCACAGATTCTCAGGTCAACCTCTACCAGAAGGAATCTCTCATCTGACTTACGGTAGAAGTAAGATGCTATGATAACAGTTAACAATAGAAAGAGACATACAGTGAGGGAGGGGAAGATTTTTCCTTGCCAAATTCACTTGATTTAATACAAGGCATGCAAAATTAATGATGGTTTTGAATGATACCTGTATGTTTTATAGGTTTATAAATTGATTGTAGTAAAATCTTATACATCCTGTATCACTAGGTATTGTTTCAGCCTATTACAGGAGATATCTATCCAGAGTTGACTGAATTGTATTAATCTGATCCTAGTTTAATGATGCCTTAACATTTTTATGGGAGAATTTAATGTTTGCAATATCCATGTTCCTTATTTGAAAGTGTGACTTATAGGTTCTCATCTTCCTTAAATTATGAAATCCTTCAGCTAATAAAGGAAAATGATTATGGTTTGCAAAAAAGGCAAAGTCATTTAACAATCCATATAACTGTCTATTGTAGGTCTTTGCATAATAATTGTAATTTAGCTATTAGGAGTTCTAAAGGCAGTTATCAGTCATATGCCACAATTCTGAAGAATAAGGGAAAACTCAAATTATTTAAGGGCTTTGTACTTTCCAAAGGGAGAAAAAAAATACAGCTGAAATCAATAATACTTTTAGCAATGAAAAAAAATGTTCTATTGAAATAACCAGTTGTTGATGGCAATTTTTATAACTATTCAATATTAAAATGTTCAGCTTTTCCCCATTTCGCTGTCACAAAATGATCTTCATTTTACACAGATACTTCTGTAAGCAAGGAAAGCCAAGCTAGGAATTGAACCTGCAATTCTCGATGCCCAAGATTTTCCGTTTTTACCCCTGGTACGTGAAAAAGAGCTGATCAAAGAAATCAGATGGACCGTGAATCTGGAGAATATTTCTTTTCCAATTAAAAATTACTACCTAAAGTTGACTTCACGTCTAGGGTATATCTCAACTATTTCTTTCACTGGTGAGGAAATTGCACACTGGCATCCATCTTAGCTAACTACTAACCACCCTCAGCTAGTGTATGAATGACACCAAGCGGGGAGCAAGGCTGAGACATTGTGAGGCTGCCATTCAGAGAGACCCCTGGAAAGAGACAGAGACAACCTGGTGGAGCGGGCTAACAAGGAGTCCAGCCTACATCAAGGATGCAATAGCTCCACATAGCAGTATGGGCTGGGGACTGAGCAGCTGAGAGGGCAATTCTGCAGAAAAGCAGTTAGTGGTCCTAGCGGACGAGTTGGACATGAGTCAGCAGTGTGCTCTTGTTGCTGTGAGGACAAAATGCTTCCTGGACTGTGTAAGTATGAACACGGTCAGCAGATTAAGACAACAGCTTGCCCTCTACTTTGCGCTTCTGTGGCTGCTTCTGGAAGTCTGTGCAGTTTCTATTCCTCCAGTGCGAGAGAAACAGTCTGGAGTTAGTTCAACAAAGGGCTATGAAAATGGTTAAGGAGCTAGAGCACACAACATGCAAGCAGAGGCTGAGGGAAATGGGTTTATTTAGCCTGGAGAACAGAAGGTTAAGGTAGAATTTAATTGCTCATTTCAACTACCTACTAGGGGGCTGTAGAGAAGACAAAACCAGCCTCTTCTCAGAGGTGCACAGCAAAAGGACATGGGTCAACAGATACAAGTGGCAGTAAGGGAAATTGCAACTGGATATAAGGAAGTAAATTAACAATGAGAATGATTGAGTGTTGAAACAAGTTTCCCGGAAAGGTTATGGAACCTCTGTGGGAGGGGGAGTTCAAAACTTGACTGTAAAATGCTCTGAGCAACTTGATCAAACTCTAAAGTTAGCCTTGATTGGAGCAGGGATTGGACTAGATGACTTCCAGCTATCCTGTCCAACCAGATCATTCTGTTACATCCATCCCTCCTTTGCTCACATCTCAGAGCTGCAGCAGAGATAGCATAGCTGCTAAGCTCTGAGCTAGTGGGAAATATCTGCCTGTCTAAAAGAAAGCCCATGAACTAGGAGAATATTTTCTGTGGACCACCTGGTTGGACAATACTGACAATCACTAGCAAGTCCTTAAGAATAGTCCTGGAGATTTGTCTGGTCATACGACAGCTACCAACTTCTTCCTCTTCTTTGTGATACCACGTTGCAAGGATATTTATAAAGCATTTCAGTGTACTCTTAATGAAAGCTAGGACGAGAAGATGAAAATGATCTAGATGAATACATCTAAAGTACAAAAATATCTGGAATATCAATTATTACATGATATTCAAAAAAAACTATTGTGATAGGGTAAGTCTGCCTTCACCTCAGCTCTGATGTTTGTCTTCCAAACACAGTCTCATTCCACCTCGCTTACATTCGGTATACAGCATTTTTTTTGTATCAGAACCAGAGATCAAGAAGCAAAATTAGTAGATGTGCCAGGTACACAGCTACTAACAGGAGCTGCAGCATGCACTATCTAGAATAAATGCAAACCCTGACATTCACCATCTACCTACAACACAAAGCACCACCTAACAGACCCAAATACAGATGAATAAAAACTTACTTTGAGTACCTCCTTTATGCTCTATATTTACTATAGAGCTAAAATCTGTTGCCAGTAAATGCTGACCACCTTGCACACTGATTGATTTTTGGAATGACAGGATCTATTCTTTAGATAGATCTGCAGAACATGCTGAGAAAACAAGCAGTAATGGCTCAACAGAAAATGCATTACTTCTGTGAATCGCTCATCTTTAATTCACTTAAAATAGGTGCGTAACACATAGGCAAGTTAAAAAGAAAGAGATGCCAGGTTAGTAAAGGTGAGGAAAAAAATAAGCTGTTTTCACACATCCTGTGAAAAATGTGGCTTTGAAGAGTCGTTTAGTTTCTTACCTCTTAAGAATTCTTTTCGTTTATTGTTACAAAAGGTTCTGATTTATCTCTTTGACAGGATATTCTCTGTTTACATTAAATCCAGAAACAGCTTTAGAAAAGGTATTCTGGATGTTGTATATCTTTAAAAAGCCCCACACATCAACAACAAAAAAAAACCCAAAGAATAGAAAACTTTTTTACTTTGTGTCTAGCATTTAAACTATTTGAGAGACCAGCTAATGCTGTCTGTGTGGGTATTAAGAAATAAAACAGTTTCTAAGGAAAGCCTGTGATAAAAGCATGATTACAGTTTAAAAATAAAAAAAAATACCCAGACTCTTCAAGTGTCACCTTTCTATTCAGAAAATAACGTTCCCAGTGACTCTCTAAAGAATATCAGCCCTTGCTGCATCAAAAAAAAGGCTTTTGTAGGATTCTCAGCTTAAAACTACACAAAGTTCTTAAGTCCTCAGCAGGTGTGATTAGGACACAGACAGGCACTTTCACCCACCACTCGTTTCTGAGAGAAGTCTTCTAAATTGTCCTTTGCTGTACTCATTTTTCATAAGCCTCTGTTCACCTGCATTATCCTTATTGCTTTGAATCTCGTTTGTTTTCTCTCAGGTGACTAGCAGCCGTCTTCCCAGCAAAGATGTCAGCACTAAAGAAATTAGTGGCGGCACAACATCTAGAGCACGTGTTATGCAAAGTCTAGGTGGTGAGAGACTTGATCTCAAGGTGCTGGAATTACTGAAAATCTCTTGACTAGAATTAAGGTGCTGTGGTCGCATAATCTCAGATTCAATGAAGGGTCACAAACATCCACGGTCTTTCCTACTACTTTATGGAAAACTGTTTTCTGGGCTTCAGTGGGGCTTCTCATTAGTGACTTCTGAGTAATTTAGGGTAAATAATGTCGAGAGTTATTTTTACCTTATTTACAGTATATTGCAGTATACTAAGTAGAGAGAGTTACTTGAATGCACATCTGAAAACCCAACTGTTCTATAATTTAGGCTAATATAATACACCATTGGAAGCTGATTACTTTAGTTAGTTAAGCCATAAAGCTTCATTTAAATATGACTAGTAAGAAACTGGGCTATTAATAATAATTATTGCAAATGTCACTGATTTCAGATTATAAAACTTAATAGACTATCACCATTAAAACATGTGCTCTCCATAATTACAGTGTGTACCAACTTGTGCTTGATTCTGTCTTTGTGAATCGCTTCAACGCTCTTTTCAAAGCTCTTCTTTAAAGAAGAACACAGGTGTTTCCCAGGCAGCTGGGGAGAGGTGCAAGACAAGAACCCATTTTCTGTTCATGGCTTTGGGACAGAAACAGAAGAGAAGTCTAAGATTTTCCTTGTTGTAAATATCTGTTTCAAGCCTTGACTTACATATTTTTCTTTATCAGCAAATCTTTATGAAGCAAAGCATAAGGCATTTTATGAATCACATCTCGACCAGTTCTTGTGTTTCTGTAGTCTGAGCTTTAGTGACAGGCTTTTAAAGCTAAATAGCCCAAGAATGCAGGATAGATCTGGCATTGGTGTTACGATTCATCTCAAATCACAGCACAGGAATGTGTCATTGGCCTGATTAGGTTCTGTCAGCTCACCCTGTCTCTTCCCAATTCTTCCTTCCAGCTTCCACCAAGTGTTACAGATGGATAGGTAAAGGTGAGCCAAAGCACAATATGAGAATGTTAAACGATGGACTCAATGTTTATCCTCATTTCAAACACAGAGCGGCTCTTGCAGAGCAAAGAGTTACGACAGGAAGAATTTTCTTCTGCTTACTGACAATTCTACAGAAGAAATACTTAGGAGTTCTAGCAATGGGTGGAGAAAGAGATACAGGAAACACACACTGGCTGTTAGACTGTAGATTCAGGTTCTGGAGACTGGGAAACACAGATTCTAGATACACAGTAAGTGTTTCAGAACTCTGACTACCCAGAAGGCAACACCACACCTTTCAAGTGACTAAGGTCTTAAGCCTTTAATGAAAAGGGGAATTAGCTGCTGTGAAAACCTATTACAGTGAATCCCTTACAGCTACATGCCTCAGTTTCCCAGGTTGCAAAATTTGTGTGCTACTTCAAGTGTTTCTCTAAACAAAGTTTGGAAATGTTCAGCTTACAACATGCCTTATGTATACGAACACTTGCTATATTATTACTCACAAAATTGGCAAGTTGTTATATAAAATAAATGAGGCTCAAAATTATGCTATAAAGCCAGAAATACCTAAAATCCAAGTGACATTTTAACGTGGAACAGATGCCTTTACAATGACTAAAGCATCTAGAAATCAATCCAAGGGGCCTTTAAGTAAATAGCTGAGTTTGTCAATTTAGAACATTAGTGCACCTAGCAAATCATAGCCGCTAATGTCAACATATCATCCTAGTGCAGGGGACATACAACAATAAATGAGATGGTAAATATTTTCTGAGGAGAGGTCAATATTTGCTATGCTTGACGCTGTTTAATTCCTCAAATCCATTAATGCTTTAATGGCCAGAACGCCGAGGTGCTCTAAAGTCCTTGCAGCTTCCTATTGACTTGGGGTGGAGCTTGGGTACAGAGCACCTTGCAGGAAGATGGCACCCAACCCATCTCAAACAGCATGCACACCATTTATAAATCCCAAGCTCTAAATAAATTTTAGAATTAATCCTATGTAAAAAGGCTCAAGACATGACCTAGGGACCACTTCAGATCTCTTTGGGGAGTTTACTTATAGTCACAATTTCCATAGATTTTGTGATGGACAATCTCCATCCACAAGGAAGAGTCTTAAGTCAACATAAACGATAAATTCCATATGCTGAAAAGATCACTGGCTCCTTTAGCAAGAAGTTACCTGCCTGTAGAAAGTTATATGTAGTCGAAATAGAAACCATGACTAGATTATATGGACAGGATCTTGCGGCATCTTGCTTTTTAAGTGGTTTTGTGGCGTTAGAGACAGTATTATCACCAGTATTAAATGAATGCAGCTTCAAGGAAAATTACATTGCTTAGTTAATGAGAAAGAACAAGTTTTCCCAAGCCACAGTTTCCAATCCATACCCAAATATCAATTGCCTCAAATTATCAGTATGTTCGTATTTACAAATGTGAGTCCATGTCCATTTTATAATCTGCAGATATCTGTTATAGTAGCAGAAGAAATTTAGATTCACAGCATTTTTTTTCAGGTAGCTTTTCTTCTCCCATCCCAAATACAGTTACCAATCATAAAAAGACATAGAAAGTCACCAGTTATATCTAGTTAGTAACTCAGATCTTCAGAAATCTAGTGGTATAACTCTCCTAAATTTGTTTTTTTTGGGAGGGGGAGTAGAAGCAGGTGGAGCAGGCTGATATACAGTTTGCTGCATTTTCCAGGAGACTTGATTTGCCAAAGCACAAAACACTGATCCTCTGAAAATCTGTCTCAAACTGCATAATCATTATCCCCAGTAACTTGAGAAAATTACAGCTCAGCATCATATATGACATTACAACCCAAAATTTGTCGTATTTTCCTAAGTTCACGTGCCAACAACCTACACAGTCCTGCTATTTTCTTCTGAGTTGTTCTACCCACCAGTGAAGACCACCAGTTGTGTCATGTAGTGCAGCAGGATATTTTTCTGACTGATTAAGTGCAGATATGACTTCTAGAGGAAGGAAGATGTGCAGACTCCTGTGGGCCGGTACAATGTGCCAGCTTTGTCACTTCTTGTTGCCGGTGTGTAACAACTTAGACTTCCCATGAGGACTCAGAAGATGTTAATACTCAGTCCAACAGCTCAACATCGTAATCTCCTCAGAGAAGCAAACAAATTAAAGCGGAACAGAGAGAGAGCGACCTTGGATAAGCTGCTTTAGCAACCTGTGCTGCTTTGTACTCCCAACCTCAGCTGCGCTACCTGTTATTTTGCAGGCAGCCCAGGACAAGGTGCTTTGCTATTTACAGGACTATACTTGAAGCCTCTGGCTGTAGGGACAGGGCAAGAAGTAACAACAGGCATAAGGTACTGCACATCAAGAGCTTCACAAACACCCTTTAACTACCTTTTCGATACAGGTTTATCGAAGCAGTGGCAAATCTCTAACAGCATAAGCACACCGCTATAAAGGCACTGAATTTACAAACGTATCTAGAAATGGAAAGAGGGCTCGGTACAAAAGAATTAGTGCCTGAATTGAAAAGAGCAAGTTTAGGTGGTTGCCTTTGTGAAATTGTTCATTGGGCCTTAATGTCCACAGAAATATATGCAGAATTAGTTGCTTCGGTGTACAAAGTAGGATTGTTTATGCTTTCCCACAATAGCTTGAATTCTTTGCTACAAAATTGTCTCCCTGTTAAGTCAAACACTCCAGATGAACTTCTTGAAAAATACAAATCTGACTGATCATCTTCAATAGCTTTCAAATAAATTAAATTTACTGTCTGCTGTCAGCACCAATCCCATACATCCTACTCCTGATCAACCTCCTCCTTCTACCTTCAGTTATATATAACCCGATATCCACAAACTTTTTTTTTTCCCCCCCTTTAACAAACTGTTTCTGAGAAACAGGTCCTACAGTTAGGATATTTTTCTCCCTCTTTTTGACAGGACTATACATGAAGATAAGAACCCTGTTGGGATGCTGAATAGCCTACCCGTGTAGAGTGTTACTCTAAACATATGGCTCTCAAATTCAGAACAGATATATCATTGGTGAAGTCCAGATAATTGATTCATAAGTCAGCTGCATCAGGCAGATTTTTTGATGGTATCTTTATAAATAGGTTGGTGCTTTCAGAGTGCCTGATGGTATCTCTCATATTGACATGAAAGGCATTTGGAGGTTGGAATATGCTAGTTATACAACGTGTATTCTTGGTGCAGTTCATGGGGGCTGTCAGCTTCTGAGAACGCTAATCCAAATATCTGGATTAATATCTTTTGTATATTTATACTTTTGAGTATTTAGTCTTTCAGTCTTTTTAGTAACTTACTGAATTTTGTTTAATAGAGTTCTGCACTTCCCCACACAGAACCATAACCATGGTTATTCTTCAAAAGGAACATGAACGCAAACATTTCATGACTTGAAATTAACAAAACACAATTCGATTCAACAAAAGACTTTCAGTCTCTTATTTGCAAACCCCACAAAAACCAGTTTGTATAACTCAGTAGAAAACAGATCACTATGTGCTTTAGAAACAATAGCTTAAGGGACATACACATTCCCCACTTGGTGAAATTTTGGACCAAACTATAAAGACAAAAAAAGCCAACAGCACTCAATCACTTGATGTGGTTCACTCCAAGAACACAAAAGTCTTGGGAAATCCACAGGACTTGGTTTACAAATTTTAAAAGTGAAAACAAGATCAGCAGCTGAGAGAATCCCTTTAACTTACAGGAGGAATTGCCTTCCAGTTGTTGTATGCACAACACCTGCAGGCTACTTTGAAAATCTCTTATCTGTGTTTTTCATTTTGAAAGAGAGGATGCCATTGGTAAAAATGATAAGGATGTTTTTCATCCTTCTTGAATATGAGTGCTTAAATATCGATCACTTTTATACATACTCTGCTGTATATACATTTGTCTACATATAAGGTATAAGAACATCGAAGCTTTCCTACCAGAAGCAAAAATATTGTAACAGGAAAAAAAAAAAAAGAGATTTAAAGACAAAAGGATCTAATAAAAATGAGGTATATACATATCTCCTAGGTTGATTAACTGAAAAAAATGTACATCTTTAAAACAGAGATGTTATTCCCCATATGTCCTGGCTACCCACATTATGTACATCACATCACTGACCTTTTCAATTATTCCATGACACGAATAAAATTAAACAGTATCTGGTATATACCGAGACATCACTTTTCACACATGCAAATGCTCACTAGTTTGAATTTTATAACTGTAGTGAATTCTGAACACGCAGCGAAAAATTTACAAGTCCAAATGGCTAATTCTGCTCTCACACCCAACAGGGTGCGGGAACACTCCCATAGACACTCACATACACCAGCAGAATAACACCCTAAACATTCCCAGAAGCAAGATGCAATGGAAATGACTGGTTTGGAGGCCTAGGGGCACCCAAAACTCCATCCAGGTGAAGAGTTTCATGGTGCTGTTGGGGAACTTCAGCAAGTGCTTCAGGTGGAAGCAGGCTGTACATATCTCCTTTGTTACCGTACGTGAGCTATACAGACAGTGCATATTCATCGCTGTCTTTGAGATAAGCTACTGAGATATTTCACTAATTAAATTCAGTGTCCTGGTTTACACAATAAATGTCCAGCAACTTTACTAAGCATGCCTTACGATGAGCCTCAACCACTGTGTCTACACTCACAAAGTGAAGGCCAATGCTCGGTGCTTGGCTGCAGTGCCTGCACCCTTACGGGTACATTTTGGTTTGCATCCACCGCCTGATGGCACTGGGACATGACATAGGGAACACCCTGAGCCAGAAACTGTTCCCTGTAAGTAACATGAATAAAAATCTGAATGGTCTGGGACTTCTTTGTGGGGAGAGGGGCAAGTAAAAAAAGGGACAAATCTGAATGTTTGTGTCGTTCTGCATAGTTCTAACCCAATAGGTTTGAGCTGTTGGGGAAAATGAATTTTGCTTGACTGCAGGGAGTGGGGGTGCAAGCTAAAAGGCAAGAACCTCTGGAAACCACAATTTACTGCAAACTTAGCATTTGTTCAAAAATACCAATGCAAACACTTTTGCGGACCACACAACTGGGAAAGTTACCATTACTTCAGGAGTACATTTTGGACTGGACAGCAAAACCGTGAAAAAAACCAACCAACCAACAAAAAGCCAAACAAAACCCAAACAACCCAGCCACTTCTCTATAGGGTGCAGCCGAGGAGGTCTCCCGGGCGGAGCCGAAACCTTGACAGTGGGAAGAGGTGAGGGCAGCACCAGGGCCCTGCTGCCCCGCGCCGCCGCACCTGCCCTCAGCACAAAGGGGGCTTGGGGCAGCTCATCCCGGCAGAACCGGGGCCCCGGCGGGCCGGTTCAGCCTTCCCCGCCCAGCACTGTACGGGTGTCATTTCCCTTCTCCCAGCAGGATAAACCCCCTTCCATCATTTTCAGATAAGGGAAGATGAGGAGCGACGGGGCATCCCGCTCCCCCACCCTCAAACACCGCGCGGTGGCAGAGCAAGAAAATTTTACCAAGGTGGAGGATATCCCTGATATTCTTTTTTTTTTTTTTTTTCTTTTTCCTGAAGGTGGAGTCAAAGCAGCCTTTGCCCCTAGCTTGACAGCATCTTTTAAAAACTAAGAGTACTAAATTGTAATGACCCCTCCCATTCACAGCATTACAATAAGGGCAAAGAGTTTCTTTGCTGTTGACAGACTGAAAATACTGGTTTTAAATGAATGAACATGTCCATGAGTAGCAATTCTTACATTGCAGAGTTAATATTTTCCCTCATCAATCCACCTATTTTTCTAATTTAGAGTTGTAGGGTATGTTTTAGCAGGACAAGAGTTAATTTTTCAGCATACTCATAAATGAAGCCTATAAAGCAAGCTTAACATTATTGCATCAAATCTACAGAGGCTAAACCATCTTCTGTTTTAATAGATCTCTATTTTTTAGCACAGGCAGTAGTGTCCAAACATAGAAACATATATAAACACATACACAAACACCTTTCTGAACTGCCTCCTACTTGCTATCCCAGCTAGCATTTACAATAAACACAGAAAAATACGTAACTTTTAACTCAATAGTATCAGTGTCATTATTGAAATCTTTTCACAATTAGCTGAAGTGGAATCGCTTCTGATGCGCAAAGCGAACGGCTTAAAGCATCAATGCATCTTTCTAGACAAGTTTAGGAGTAGTAAGAGAAGGTACATGCTCTGGCCACTTGCACTGTAAAGGTCCTGCCTAACTCTTGCTACGCACTCCCAAAGATTTCCAAAAATGTCGGTATGGAAACTGCTTTCCCCTGCATTTATCCACATTAATCTTCCTGTTTCCACTTCCCAGCCGGGAAAACTTCAGCACCAAAACATCCATATAAAATAGAACCACCACTGACATGCTACACACTGCTGCTGGAGAGTCCTGGAGAGAGAGCCACGCTAAATTCCTCTTCTGTTTGTAGCACCGAGCAGATAGGTCTCTCTGCTTGCAACCTGAAATGCTTCCCCTCTCACTTGCAAACACTTTAGAAGTAAGTCCCTCTCTTCAAACCTCCGTTTAAAAGGATTATCCACAGACCTCAAGGCAGGCGGGAGAGCTGAGCCCTCGCATTCAGCTTCCCCAGCAGGGGGTGAGATCCAGCGTTAACAGTGAATTTAAATGGACTTTCCATTTTCATAAAACAGTAAAGAGAAGTAAGGCAGAGACCGCAATTTTATTTGCACAGATCAAAACTAGATGAGAAGGTATCTAAATAGGAACAGGCAGCTGAATAAAATAAGACTTGGAGATTGTAAAGGTTCAGGCCCCTTCTGCAGTGTGAGTTTACCTCTTTTACATCTTTTGCTCCACTGAGACCACCGAAGAGAGCAAAGGACAGCTTATTCATATTCTCTTGTTTTGTCAGTGCCTCGTAGATTTGTCTTTTCTGTAATAGCTCTTGATCATCATTTTAAAATATTTTAAACCAAATTCAACTGACATATCCTTAACCACCTCAAAACCTTAAAACAAGGTGAAGTCTCATGGAGTGATGCCGGTGGAGAAGAGCACACTACGGCAAAGTTGCACGTGCTACCGCTTTCTCATCTGTCTCTAATAATTCCAGTATGAGGCCTGTACACAGATCGTAACTGTGCACTCATCTTCCACAGGGTCCACATCCTCCTGGTGGCTGGGATTTACACGTTCTGAAGAAGAATTTTTGCACCCACTGTTATAAGCAGGCTACCGGAGTACATACCCTAAGGTGACAGCACAACAGCCCTGTCATGTACTGCTTCATTCTGCAGCATCAAAGCAGAGTATAACAACCACTTCCCAAAAACTCAGTGATCATCAGCCAACATCTTGGCAGCTTATCTGACCCACCTCCAACCCCAAACTGAGTTACTAAAGTCAGGTCTCTCAAGGGGGAGGAAATCAGGGGTAAAGGAGTTGCATGTTACAGCAAGAGCTTTGCATGTAGCAACAAATGCTCCTTTTCTTTCAGAGAACTCTGTATAAGAAGTTAATAATTTGACCTCCTTTGTCTATTCTGCAATAAAATTTCTTCCTCTTTCCTCTTCCTTTCTTTATCTGGACTCTCGGATCCTGAGGTCCTGAGCTGTTGTCTCACCACATCAAAAGGAGACAAAAATCTTTTCCCTTTCTTTCAAATGTTGTTACTATTAGAACGGTGGCATTCACTATCTTCTGAATCTGTTTGCTAGTGGCCTGCTCAGCCAGGGCCCCGAGGGATACACACTGTTATCTTTGTGGTCTACGGTATCTCTTCCGAACTTACGCATCTTGAATTACTGGAGTTCCTGTGTGAAACTTTTCTCTACAGCATCCAAAGGACTAGGAACACTTGCAGTCACTAAGACTTAAATTTGTCCTTAGAGCGTCCCTTTGGTCAGTTTTTCACAGTTCCATGTAGTTCATCTGGCCACCTATCTAACAGGGAATTCTACTCTATCCACCATCCTCTCTAAGAGCTAAAACCAAAGCATCAGAGAGGAGTGGAAGCCAATTCCAAATTTATTTCTGCCCCACTCTCTCACCTTCCAAACTCTGGAGGAGGATTCAAAGCTGGGAAAAGTCTCATGAAAAGGTCTGACACAAACTGGACCACTAATGACCAAGACTTGATCTGAGCTCAACCGATTGCATTTCATGAGTTTGACATGGCACTGCTAGAGCTATGATTTACAGAGGCACACATTTCTTTCTCCTCTGCTCCTTATCGCACTTGTAGGACTACATTACAATACCTGAGTGCCTCACTGTCTATAATGCATTTAATCCTAATGACATCTCTGTGAGGGATGGAGGTGCCATAATTTTCATTTCATAGATGGGTAACTGAGGCATATTAGAAACCATGGTCTTGTCTAGGAGTTATATCACAGCAGGGAAGGTTCCAGCAGGTAAGGATCACTACAGCATAATAAGGATATCCACAGAGAGGATTATATCAGCATAAGTAGGTTAGAAAATTCCTCAGTGCAGCCACCGCCCTCAGTTAACATCCACAGTTTTCCAAGGGAAGCAAAAGAGAGCCTCCTGCGCCCTGGCCTGCCACTTTTCCAGTGCCTACTTCCTAAGCTATCCGTCCTTTTGTGCATCACAGCATCCACAAAGCCAGCATCACAGGACCTCTTCCAAGCATACCTGCCACAACACAGCAGAAAGCTGGCACGTCTCAGTCCAGTCAAGGCAACGGGAATCCTTTCATCACTGCTTCCTTTCCTGTCTCTGCACACATGTCTGGGGCAGAAGCGGCCACAGCTCTCCTCTGTGAAGTAGAGGGCTAGGGCTACTGCACACTAAGGTTTATTGTTGTTATTCTACCTGACTGAAAGGGTCTGGACACCTCTGGTTCTTCTTTGGGGGAGTTTTAATGCCTATACATAATGGAAAAGGAGTCCCCCAAAATCTAAGACTACTGGGATTATTTTCTTTTTTTGTCTTGGCAAAAATAAAAACTAACGTAATAGCAATGAATTTACTTAGAAACAAAAAGCATTTTTTCAAAATACCTAGTTTACAAAGCCTTATTGTATTTTGATGGTTGATGGCCCTAGCTTTTTCAGATTTCTGCTCCCTGAAGGGGACCTGGGTCTCGGATAACTCCCTCTCTTTTGAAGGATCATCCATTTAGATCCGTTGGGGTCTACTGTTCTCTGCTGGCAGGCTTTCTCCTACTCTGGTCCAAATCAGATTTGTAGTTTGGCCACAGATAGGGAAAATCTTCAAAGCTAATAGTGCTGGCATTATCCTTTCATAATCTTTCCTAGTATGAATATTACATTTGTTGTTTTCCAGTCAGATGGTACTACTGCTGGCTCAAGAGGCTTATTAAAACTGTTTTCTACTAGACCTGCTTTGTAATACACCATTTCCTGTACAATTTTGGGATGGAGATTACCTAGTCTCACTAACCTGATATTATTTCATTCAATTCAAACCCAGATGAATACATTTCTGTTTCACGCCCTCATTCCCAGTACTTATTTTGCTTTTTGCCTCCATATTTCGTAGAAGCACCCTCCCTGAAAACTGACACAAATTATTCGTTAATTTTTTGAGATCTATCCAGAGAAGCTTCTGCATTTTCTGAAAGATGCATTATTTGAACTTTTAAAAAATAATTTCCTACCAGTTTTTCCAGAAAAGGTCCTGCAGAATATTTTGATAGTAAGTATCCCAATAAGCACAAGATGATGCGGTTTACATAAACAATTACAGCTCCAAATTCATCAGAAACACTAAGCTATCCAAATGCTTTCTTTGAAGCAGTGTCTGAGAAAAAGAAGACACAAACATTAAGTTTTTTCCACTCAAAAGACTGTAAGTTAGGAATGCTATCCTTATCAGCACTCACATGATCATTTAGGGGTTGATTCTGTACTGGTTTTGTGTCCAGATTTTAAAAATCATGAAATAAAATTGAGAAATCTTGAATAATAGATTATAACCACCTGAAACAGAAATCTGACAAAGAACCAAGATTCATCTTGGGGTTGCTATAAGAAGCCTTACTAAAGCTGTTGGCTCAATACTTTCAAACACTTTGCAGAAAATAAGTGTATGTCAGATTCCCATTTTCTAAAGTCTAAATATCTTTTTGCTAAACAAATGTATGAACACGTACTTTGTTGATGTTTAGAAGATTTAATTCGGCTACTTATTCTAAGTATGTGATTCATGACGTGACAAATATTTATACTTAAAAATATGCTCTAGCTTGAGAAAAAGAATTGAAACAATAATAAGTAGTAATGGTATGGTATCATTCAAAGAAAATACTTATAATAATATAGCCAATCCTTAATTATTTAAAAATCCAAACAACAGAGCACCAAAGGCTAAGAGCCCGAAGCAATATTTGTCTCCCTTTTTTGTGCATAAGAATAATTGTTACACTTACATTGATGCCTTCTCTACTGAATTTCCAATTATTTTTTTTATTACAAAAGCATCAGTAATAAAAAAAAAAACACAAGCCACTTGACACCAGATTTCCTTGAGAGATTCATGAACCTTTTTTCAGACCTTGTGTGAATTTAATCTTAGAGATGAAAGAAGAAAACTCAGACAAGTCTCACAGCTTCTTGTTTCACCATGAACATTTCTCATAGCTTCAGTAGATAAGCAAGAATCCCTTTAGCATTAGCTTTCTTGATTAGACTCCTAAACACTTCACAATTTCTTTTTCTTTGAGAATCTCAGATTGTCTCATCCATTTCTCTATCAGAAAATTGTTTTGATACTTAGAACAATTCCTTACACAAATGCACTAGATAAATAAAAGTGACTAGCTGTTGCAGAAAAAAAAAAAAAAAGAAAAAAGAAAAAAAAGAGTCACAAAGCATCTGGAAATTTTAGAGAAAATACATGGACTTGTAAGAATAGAGCTTTGTTCCATGGTGCAGATTGTCTTCATTTTTAGGTAAGCAACTCTTACACTATCAAGCAGGGAGCCCTGGAGGGGTAAAATTGAAGTCTTATATTTGCTGTCTTAACGTAAGCATACCCAGGGTATTTTTGAACTTTGAACTTAAACAGGGAAGCAGGCTACAAAATTCAGTAGATTTGCAAGCAAGAACCCAAGCACAACCCAAGGTTTGCAGTCACATTGAATCTCTAAACTTTCACTTACAGACCTAACAAGGTTGCATAAATAGCTTCAGTTAGAATGCAGAGATTGTAACCCACCAGAACTCTGCAGGAGCAAAGCAGAAGCATTCTTCACTGCCACCGTGAAGTTCAAGTGAAGCCTCTGAAACCTAAAACTTTGCAGCTATAATAGGGACTGGATGATTTGTGGGCATGCTGTGTGCCTAACTATGCTATCTACAGTATCCAATTCAGCAACATTTATAGCATTATGGTTTGTGTCTTATCATCTTGTTGTAAAGATATGGTAAGCTGTATATTGATCCATCAGGTACGTATAACATCCAATCGGATGGAAACGGAAGCATGTCTGGGTAAAGAGGAGAAGTACACTATGAGGGATACCCCTGACATTGATTTTGTACAAGCATGATTTAGGATCCCTTGTTGAGTGACTATAGTCACAGGGTGGATGATGGGGGACAACAGCCTAGCTTGCGCTTCAGGGGAAAGGTTGAGATATTTACAACCATGAGATTTCTTGTAGTATCTCTGGAGCTGGAGATTCACAAAGCTGGCACTCCACATGGCTGAAGGAGGGAGTCTTGGGAAGATAAGACGGTTCTGTTTCAACTAAATCAAAAGGAGCAAACAACTCTTACATAAATCTTGGAGGCCAAAATGGCTGAGTGGAGACTTCTGCCTGATTAACAGCAAAATTAAAGTTTGCACTCCTAGTATGGTAATAAGCTTAACAGAATATATGTTAAACATACATAACTATATTACTCAATGCCTCACCCAAACCATGCTAAACGTCACCTAGAAGGCAAGGACAGACAGAATTAAGATGTAAAAATAACAAAGGGAATATATCTCGGGGCAGGGGGGTGAGGGGGTGGTAGAAGACTGAAAAGTCTAGCAGAGATGGCAGACAGGCTGTACTCCTCTTCTTCTACCCCTTCAATATATGCTATACCTTTTTTCTGGCATTTCTATTAACTCATTAGTGCTATTACTCAGGCCTGTGCCTCCGACCACATTGGATGTTACTCAGGAATTACTAATGTGAGCTCAATTTTTCTTTTTGCAGTTAGTGCATTTATCGATGGCAATTCCAAACCCATCTGTTGCTTTAATAAATCAAAACCATTTGTTTTAACTTCTAAACTGTCCCAGCGTGAAGTCCTTAATTGGTCTCTGAAACAGGTAACTACCATCTCAGTGCAAGCTCGTTATCCAGGGTTGTGGGATAGAATTCTCAGAGATACCTTTTGACTTTGCAAAACAGCTCAGTGAAGCCCTTGTGCTCTGGCAGGCAAACGTCTCACTCGCACCCTTAACAGGATAGATATGTTCATCCTCTTTTAAAGAGCTCTGTTGTTTGTTAGAGAGAGTGGGCTTCCAAGCCTTGGATGTCAGGCATTTCAAGGGCAGCTCCAGTCTCCATCAAGTTCTCAAAGATTATTCTGGAACAAACTAGAACTTTAGGTAAACTTGGATCCAGCTCCTAACTAACCCAAGATGCGTATTTGACGGAGAGAGCATAGTAATAATCCAAAATGATGCAAGCAATGCAGTTCAGTTTCCTTGCAACGCATTTAGACGTTTTCAACCCAACAAAGCTACTATCAGGCTGGTTTTGTTAGCTTGGAGATTTTAATAAACTTGAAGAGACAAAACAAAAAGAAACAGTTCTGTGGTTCATCATCGTCTCGTGTAAACGCCACGTCAAACCTGAAATTCTCCAGGGCAAACAATATAGACCAACTCAAAGAAGCTTGGAAAAGGAGCTTCGATGTGATTAAAACAATATGTAAAATTACAGAAATCAAGTAAATCTGACCACCAATTTATGTTTGTAGCAGAACCAGTCATATCTTTTAAAAGAGAAAACTTAAAGACAGAGAATAACTTTTATTAGAGCAAACAGCATAGCTGGAAGAACTAGATCAACTTTCAGGCACTCAGCCATTCTTTAGAACTGAAACATAACAGTCTATTCTTGCTTCATGAGAAAGGGAGGGGAAAAAAAACAACCCCTCAGAGATTTGTTTAAGCACCTTTACATAAACTAGCCCGGCAACAATCTCTGTTTCCTTTATTTGACTTATTTTCTGGGAGGCTGGAGAGCTTGGCTGCCCCTTGAGCCTCTTCTCTTGGGTCTTCAGTGGCACTCGACCCTACCTCCTCGGGAAGGAAAAGCAGCCCTGTTGTATGTGAGCCCTGTGCACGGACCCTAGCAAAGCAGGAGGGTGTAACCCAAGTGTCTTGGTGAATGGCTGCATATGAAAGCAGAGATGTTTTGTTCTGTTAAGACAAAAATATGGAAGTTTTAATCTTCACCTAGTTTTGCATCCCAACCGTCAAAACAGAGAAGGGATTTAGAGTTAAAATAGTGATAGTTCAGCTAGTATATTAAAAACCACAAGACCCATTAAATGGAATTTCCTATAAAAATTCTTCCTAACTGGTTAATTGCAGTTGCCAAATGATTTCTTTTTATAGTAAAAGCTTTATAATTAACAAGCCAGACATTGATTTCTAGTCATTATCAATTTCTCTATGATTATTATTGCTTCTATAATAATCTTCACTGTATTAACATAGATTAAGCAGCTCTTTAAAATAGAGCAGCTTCATTAGCTCCTGCTATCACAGGAGGACCTGCAGAACTCGGCACTTCAGCTAACCACCATGCAGAAGCTGAAAATAAATGCTGCAAGACTCTGTTCCTAGGGGCTGACGTGCACTGAGAAGTCAGAAACCTCAACTCCGAGCACTTAACTCCCAGTCAGTAAAGTTTCTAAAATCATTAACTTAGACAGCCACGTTAACAATATTTCTGTGTTAATCTTTATAGCTACATTACTGAAACATCTTTTATTCCGTGGACCTACTACATTTGAAAAACTTCATAAATCCTATTGCAAAACTGGAACCGTTTCAGCTGGATAAATGAAAGCGTGGTAAAACAGCCTTTGAAAACAGAGCGCTTTAATGAAACACGGTAACACAGGAAAGGGGATGAACAGCTCATCCTGTGTAAACATTCTGGTTTTCAGGTGTTACGAGTGCACTGACCAAAGCAGGAATCAGGATGGAACCCAAGACGAACAAATTTTCTCTTGTGAAATGTTCCAAGGAATCTTTGCAGACTCTAAGTGGTTATTTCTCATTCAAAAGTATAACAACTCACTCGTCAAGTTTTGCCTGGTCTTTTCCGTTTCGTTACGCTAAGACTGATAACAGTTATGTCTGTCCTTGGGACACACACAGACCACTCATTTCCGCCTGCAAATGACTGAATGTAATGAAAGTTTTAGCACACTTCAAATTTGTTTGCTTTTAAAGCTATACTGACTACTTTGCACTAAGATTTTGATGTATGATTCATACGGCTGCAAAGAAATCACATAGAGACTGGCAACAGGACATTTTTCTCAGCTGTGCAGGAGTTTTAGTTCAGATCCAGTTCCCAGATTAATTAATTCATGGCATATAAAATATCATTTAATTATTTGTATTTTGGGTGACTATTCTTCTCAGACGTTCCAAGTGATCTCATTCAACTCCCTTTTGTGAACTCGCAGAAGAAATTAAAACCAGGCCTCAATGAAAAAGAGTTTTGAAAAAATTGTACGATGCTTTAAACTATGAATACAGCAGAAGCAGCCCTATGCGAGTCTTCGATACCTCAACATAAGCTTACAGTACACGAATCTGGACTTCCCCACATTCTCAAATATGTCAAGATACGAAGTCACTGCAACTAACAATAGTTGGGCAATTTAGAGCTTATCAAATGCTGAAATTGAGTTGAGCTGAGACCTACCCTTCTATCCTTGCTCATTTTACTCAAATATTGCAATAGTGGATGATAGAATGCAAGAAAAAACTGCACAAACTGAAAAAGAATTATACTTACGGATGAAAAACAACAAGTATTCAAAATAACATTCTCATATTTGAAATACTGACTATTTTGCAACATCATTCAGAAAAGAAATGTGTTGGAGCTGCTTTCTGAAGTTGTCTACAATGATCTTTTCTGCTCCTAAGAGAGTCAGTCATTGTGGGATTTTAAAATCAAACTTTGTAGATTTACTTTTTCAACTCTGGCCTGAACTGTGGTCAGCCTTCTTTGGCTTTCACAGGAACTAGTAGATAGGATTCCAGCTATCCTGCCCCAAAATTGGGTAAAGGGCAATTTTTTGCAGTTTCTTGTGACTTATTCAAGTTCATTAAGATCTGTCGGACTGAGGCAATGCTTTTTAAATAAATCAGAAATGTAAATTCATTACTCAGAAAATAAACAGGAAAGCTTCATGCCTTTCATAGCTCTGTTCCACTCAGAGTGGTATAAATATGGAAAATTATACAGGAGGTACAAAGTGATGAAAGATCTAATCCTTAGAGATGCTGTTCAAGGAAGTGCCACACACATGCTTAGTTTTAAAGTAAATCTAAGCTAATTATGAATTTATCAAGATCTACATGTGAGTGTAAGGACTTTTTTTGTTGTCTTGGGGAGTCAAGGGGAGAAGAGAAAAAAAAGAGGAAGCCTTCTTGAATAAAGCCTTCAAGAGGGAAGAGGGTGGGACTCGTCATTCATTTTCCTAGAAATTTTGATTTGGTGGTCAACAATTAGAAATAAAAGAGTAACAAAAAGGTAAATCATGGCAGTTCAAAGATTTTGTTGTCTTGAATACATTTTTTCAGATGCTGCACAGTGATTTAAGAGCCCAAACCCACATGAGAGAATTTTAATTGTACCTATAGCGTGAAGTGGACTATATATGTACATGTTGGGTGGTGTAAATACACTCTAAGATCCTTTGCCATCTGCCTGCTTGAAAAATTTTTAAAACAAGTCTTACTTCCATGTCGTGAGACACGGGGATTCATATTTCACGGTCTTTATTCATGATATGCAACAGAAACTTGATTTAGGAAAAGCAAAAGACTTTGTTATGCAGCCATACAAAACTATTACAATTAATTGATATGACCATAACCATCAGCGAACAACTGAAGACGTAACCAAGGAATCATCACGGCTTTGGAAAACTGTCTTGATAGACTTAACGGATACATACAGCAATATGATCTAAGGGAATAAATGCATTCATTTTCCTCTTCCATTCACCTAAGAGAGTATTGCAACTTTTATCTGATGCCACATTAAGGTATAATGTGTGCTGATATGCAACAGATAGGGAATTCCCCAAACTGTCTTTGATATATTTCAGTCATATTTTCATCAAATAATTCACTATAGAAAGAATGCACACAGAAATTGCTAACTACTTGGTAACTAAGCAATTTTTTTTTTAGATCAAAATCATGCTATTTCTTTTGCATCCTCAATCCAAATCATTTTTATCCTTGTGTATCTGATCTAGAGAGGAAATTTGTTCATATTCATCTAAAAATCTTACAGAGTTAGAAATCAAACTTGAGAACAAAGTCCAAGTCTTTCATCCTGTAATATATAGAGAACATCAAAGGGCCACACCTATGAAAATATTATTCCTCCTCTAAACTTTTTGTCTCAAGGCTATCACAAATCTCTCTGCTCTTGCCTGATTTATGTTTCAACGATGTTTTCAATAACCTCTACAGCTCAACATCTATTGATCAAATACTCCAGAAGTGTTGCAAGGAATTGTTATGTCCTAATACAGCCTGTATAGAATAATAAATATATTGAAACCGATCTGTTTTCTCAGGTATAACAAGTGCATGAATATAATTGGTATTCTATTTTATGACAAATATCCTGTGGCTACAGTAACAAGAGCCCTGAACTGCAACATAAAGAGGACCTTTGCATCTTCAGCATCTCGTTGGATAGGGCTGTATATTTCTTTCTCCAAATTCAGTTCGCAGCTGGTTTAGATTCACAGTACCTGGTACACAAGCATTTCTTATAAATGTTTCAGAGCAAATTCATCTCGGTCCAACCCTCTTATGAGACTCAAGAACTTAATAAAGTGGATTAAAGCAACTAAAAGCTCAAGACTTGTAATGATATAGGTACCTCCTCTTATACTACGGTCCTACTCCATACCCACTGGAAAGCAAATCTCCATGCTGGGATCCTCCAGTTGCCACAGGTGAAAGCACTAAGTGGTAGTAACTCTGCTTGCATTTCTTAGTCATAAAGTTTGCGCTCCATTATAACGATTTTCACTTTTGTGTGAGAAGAATCACGCTGACGAGACCATACTGGTCATTCTCAGGACACGTTCAGAAGAATTTCTTCACAACTATGAAGAGTAGTAAGATGAATTGAGATGAATTACTACCTGTTTTGAGATCAGTGATAATTGATGGCTTCAGGTAGGTAATGATTTAAAAACCTCACAAACCCAAGATATACTTAGGTTTTGATTTGAACCCATATATCACCTAGTTTGAAGAGACAGAGACACAAAATAGCTATACTTTGATCTAATGATGTTTTAATTCTATATATTCGACTTTCTTCGTTCCTTATTTATTCTAGACGTAATTTTAAATGCAAACCCAGATAGCAGAGAGAAAGAGACCATTTCCAAATCTGTTTCTGAATTTCACAACTAGATTTGCTTTGCTAATACAGAATTCAAACCTAAGCCCATGGTTCTAAAAAATCTAAAGCACTAAGTTTAGCTGTGGCTACAAAATTACCCATAGTTCACAAAAATTACTAATCCATACTCCCCTCCTTGACCTCCAAATCCCTGTTAGATCTGCACTTCATAAGAGGAAAGTGTCAAATAATTTACAAGACCAGAAAATTAGGCCCTGTGCATTAGACAATCTAGGTCTCTAGGTATTTATTTATCTAAGCATAGTATAATCTGACAGTTCTTAAGAGATGCGATAGCAAACAGTAAATTATTTTATAGACTTACAGGTCATGAAAGTTGTATTAAATGAAGTTAATAAAAATATTCTGACAGTATATAAAAGATTGTTTTGAACATGAATCTTGAAGTAGGATCAAAAGATCGGTTTGATCATAAAAAAAAAAGTGTAACTGAAACAGTAATAAGAAGGACTAATCCAAAGGACAGGGATTCCTAAAATTGTATCCATGGACAGCAAGTTAGTCGGTCAGACTTCAGAAGAGGAGATCCATAAAAAAAGAATTCTGCCAAGAACTACTTTTATGTTTTGTGCTTATGAGTTGCCTTGAGATTACTAGCCCTATTAACTTGATGCCTCTCAAAGAGGTGTTGCAGCAGCTTTTGGCGTGAACTAATAGCAAGGAATAAAATCGGAGGCATGCCATTGTGCTTCAGAGCAGAAGAGCTCTGCAAGTTTTTACATTTCCTTGGTGGCAGGGCCCTCTGGCAGATTTATCCCAGTATTTTCTTTTTCTCTTCCTCTCTCCACCCACCCACACTGGTTATTCCACCTTAGTTCTGGTTCAGCTGTAAGAGATCCTGGAGTTCTCTTGAAGGACCGTTCCGGATAACAATATAAAAACGACCCTTTGCAGAATGCATTCAGATGCTCCGAGAACTGCTGTTCTGCAATGTCCCCAGGCTGCAAAGATGTAGGTGTACGGTGTAACATCTCCCTGATGTTATTTGTACCGATGGAAGGAAATTTCAACTGCATGAAGCTAAAGTAACTGAATTTTGCATGAGAAGAAAAATGAACTGGGAAAGTGAAATCCATACTCCAGTCTGACACAAGGACTTTCTCTTCACATTCCTGAGACTGCCTTGGATATGCCAAGTACTGGATTGGAGAAGTGCCTGGCTATTTGCAAAGCGTGGTGATGAAGACACCAACGTGTATGAATTCTCATGGTCTCTCCACCAACTCACTACACCACGTAGGCCCGCTCACCCAATGCCATGTCCCCAAGGTCCCCTCTCCATCTCACACCAGTAGTTTGTTTAGACTCTGGTTCCACACGTTCACATGTGTGTGTTTAATGGAAGACAGAAGTACAAACACAAATTATCAATGATACAGCCGTTTTCATAAGAGAACCACAGAAAAATCTTTCAGGAAGAAGACGGTTGTAGTTTCCTAAATTTTACAGAACTTGATATATATAGTTCTAACAGCACTGAAAACATATGGTGTTATTGAAAGGACAAGCTCAGCAAAAAAAAATAAATTAAAAAAAAGTAGTTGATTTAGCCATATTTCATTTACCTCAGTACTATGATTACTATCTCTGCATCTTTTATTTTTGACAGCTTCACAAGGACATAGCTAAATATTTCAAATAATCTTCTTAGACTTAGGAATTTAATATTTTCATTTTCAGGACATAAAGTTGGTTTAGGTGAGAATTCAGGAAGAACAAATACTCAATGGTTGATTTTAGCACGAGTTAAACCAGATAAAACAATGAGAAGTACAAAAGAATACCCTTGGAAAGATAGTAAGATTGATTATCAGTATTCTATACAATTCTGCACAAGAAAGGTCATGTCCCTCGTATCTTTCAGAATGAATGTATCAGCAGGATGACAGTGAAGGTACGCACTAAAATAATCAATTTGGCTTTCACAGAGCCTTTGAAAAGTCCCTCATAAGAAGAGATCTAGTTATATATAAAATGTACTAATTGAAAGTTGACTTTCAAAAAAAAGAAAGCCAAAAAACCACACACAAACAAACAACAAACAACCCCAACAAACCCAAGATTAATAAGTTTTAGTTTTTACTATGGAGCTCTTCTAGCTGAGGGAAAATGTAAGAAAACGGTCTTTTGTATTCTTGCTGCCAGAAAAAGTCCACTATGCTCACTAGTTGCTAAGGTAAGTCTGAGTAGGTTACAATCTGCTTCCATGAATGGTAAAGAGCTGACACTAGTGGATGGTGACTCCAGGATCAGAAAAAGGGATAGAAATCTGCCAGAGACTCTTACCAGATCCATGCCTCTGCATAAGGAGTGTTAAGTGTGCCTTGGCTGCCCGTGAAAACCAACACTTTGTCACTGGAATTCATTCTGATAAATATCAGACAGAACACACATATTTTAATGCAAAAGATATCGAAGATGAGAGGACACTTACATGAAAAGATAAGAATACATACTTACTCTCAAGTATCTAAAAATATTTCGCCTGAGATGCGCAGATTGTTTGTAATTTTTCTGCTCTTGGCCTGTGATATTAAATCTGAAGTAGATTTTACTAGCACAACAGAACTAGTGTCATTACCTCACTAATTAGTCCTATTTCTGCCGTTAGCTCTGAAAACACTTGCTTTTTTTTCCCCCCAGTTTGCCTCCTTCAAAGACATGCCAGATGAGTTCAGGCTCTGTTTTGAGACTGTAAATTAATAGCAGTATTTTGATCAAGCTGGATTTAAAACGATTATAACAACTTAAAAACCCTGTTAATTCCAAGCCGCTGAAATGAATGGCTGATGCTCTTCAGCTTTCTGTTTCCAGTGGGCAGCCACAGATATACAAGACTACAAATAAAAACTGGAGCAACATTATCTATCTATGGTAATGTCAAGCAACGAGTAATTTGATTTCTGTAAAATTTTTTTTTCCCCAGAATAAACACAGAAACCGTCACTCTGCTTTGCTTTGCATTTCTTTTCCCCATCAACTGTAAGAACCACCTGTTGTGCTTGGTTATTGTATGATGCTTATGGCATGCAGGATCCCACACTGTTCTGAAGAGTCTGCCCATATCTCAGTGGACAGAGGGACAGTTTTACAGGAACTGAATTTTCCTGACTTTTGTAATCTTCAGATAGACTCTGAAAAGAACACCGTGTTAACGCAGTTTGCGAGAGGCACACGTATGACAGTCACAGAAAAGGCACAGTATAGCTAGTCCTTCACCACGTATTTTAACTGTTAAAAGCTGGGGAAAGATGAGAACAGGCATCTACCGTAGCAGAACATATCTATGGTAGCAGAGCTCCCTATTCAGTCATAAATACACTGCTGAAGCTTGTTTTTTCCCCCCCTTAAGGGAAACAATAGATGAAAATGTCAATTTTTGAAGAAACTTTGAAGACTTTTCTGGGTTTTGTACTTTGTTTTTAAGCAACAAGACTCATCTGGGGAAAAACGCCTTTTTTCTTCTTGTTTCTAATTTTGAAAAGATTTTTATTTTTAAGTAGAAATGATGAAAGTACCGCCTCCCGGTTTTGCTAAACAACGCAGAATTTCTTCTGACACCTTTGGAGCATTTGATGTTGGCAATAGCTACATAACGAACGTTGTACTTGCGCATACATGCTATAAAAACCACGATGGAGTGGTGGGACTCTCAGAATATAAATACATGTGTAAGCAAGGTATAGAAAAGAGACAGTTTTTTTAACGTAGGCTGCATTCGCTTGATAGCATGCTTGAGTTCCACTTAAACCCCACTTCAGGGTTCCAGTAAGATTATTTGAGAAGCAACAGCTTAGCCATCTTTTTGATCTCTCCCCTTAGAATTCTCTATAAAACTGGTTGAATCCTTCCCCGTGTTCAGAAAGCAAAGGAAATGTTTGCCTTTAAGAGACAAACTATTGGCAAGGGCCTGGGGGTATAACTATCAGCTTGCTGAAACCTAGAAATGGTTAAGCCTGTTTATTGCGGTGCTATATTATGGCTTTTTTCTAAGTGTCTGAAAATAACGTCTCTACACGAGCGCTGAAATGCATTTGTGCACACGTGACACCAACACGCTCCCGCTTTTGCCTCTCTGAGCGGTGGTACCACCCTTCTGCCGAGTCTCCTCCCTCTGTGGGGGGAACTCAGTAGTTCACAGCCTAGACGACCACATTTAGTATTCGGGACCCAATGTTATCAGATATCCTGCAGAGACATTCCTTCTGTTTGCAGTCCCAGCGCAACGCTAACGCCAATCAGAGGAACAGCTTTGCCTCAGGAATTGATTCCAGTCAGAGACCAAAGTAAAACAAAAAAAAAAAACACCACAAAAAACCAACATTGTTCCTCTTACCTCTTTTTCAAAGCTGTCACTGCACAAAACCGCGTATAACTAAAACAAGGTACCTTGCACAATGTCCTGGTTTGAGATAGAACAAAACGAACTAAATCTCTTCCAAGTAACTGCACTTGCTGAAATAACAGCATATTTTTTTGCAGTCAGTGTCTGTTTCTAGAAGTGATAATGCTTTATGTTTGTAGCTACTACTAAGGATTGGATGCAGAAGGGCTCTTTGCTTGTACTTGCTCCTATAGAAACCAAGATCACTGCTAAATCTCATGTACTGTGTTGGGGTGCCATAAAGTAAGAGGTCGCACCTGTGGGCAGGAGACAACAGAAAAAGTGACCCTAAACTGACCAACAGGGTATTCCACTCCATAAATATCATATTCAGTATATAGCTGAGGAATCACAAGGGTCTCCTCTTCAATGACCAGCATCCAAGGAGAACTCTGTCCATTCCGCTATTGATCCCAACACGTGAGTTCCTGAATCCAGTTCTGGAATCCAGCTCCTGCATCCATTTCTCAACTGTTGCTGAGTCCAGTCTGTGACTTCCTCAGTGCCTACTCCACAACACTCATAGTGATGGTGACATAATTGCCATCGGTGGTTTGGGTTAGATATTGGTTTTCTATATATTTGTATATATTTTCTTTTATTGCTATTGTTTCATTAAAGTCATTTTTGTTTTCCAGTCCACAAGTTTCTCTCTTACTCCCTTTCTCTTCCCCTTCTGGAAAAGGAGAGGGGTTAATAGAGAGCATCTGTCATTCATCTAGTGGCTGGCCCAACCCTAATCCTTGACAGACTTAGCCAAAAAGTAAAGTTGCAAAACAGAATTAGTTCTGTTCGAGCTGAAACCAGGATAGACAACAAAAATGAAAAATATCCTAATCTCTCTAAAGGTAAAAGCCAAGCTCTCATAAACTTCAGCAGGTCCAGGATTTCTATCTACATTCTTCTGACACTCAGTATTTTTTCCACATAAAAAGAAAATAAAACTTGGAGAAATAGCTGCAACAGTATCATATGCCATAGCTTAACCACCGTTTCACTGTAAATACATCCAGCAGCTAACAAAGATGGCATAAATAAGGTTGGCACAAATGTGCTTCAGTGGGAGTTTCTCTCTGGTCACAGCTTAGTTTGCTTCCAGCTCACATTTGAGCCTGCAGACATTGCCAAGCCCAGCACCGCACACATCAAATTAGTACGGGCAAATTTCTCACACCTTCCCCTTAGCTTTAAGTGCAAAACCCAGCAAACCTGAACTTTTCATTCTAAATCCCTGAGTTGGTGAAAAACTTTCTGTCCTGACCGAAAGTCTTCGTATCTGCAGCTCTGTGATAATGATGGGAGGAGAAAAGATTCAGACAATACATGAAGAAAAACGCTAATACCTCAGAAGACAAGTTTGAGAGTGATTCACTAGGTCACTGAGTCTATTTTCTCTTATTTTAAAGAAGACCAAAAAAAATCCTGTATGGTAATTGGCCACACTATTATAGAACTACTTCATTCATTTTTTTGCCTCCTATCCATCTGAAGCCTGGAGCCTGTGTTGTTAGGTTAATTTTATTCAGGGTTAGTTTATATATATTTCTTAGCACAACAAATCAACCCTGCCCATGAGCTCAAATGGTTCTCTCCCAAATATTCATCTGTGGGTGTTGACAATGGAAGCTAAAATCCACCAGAACGTATTATTTTTGGTTCTAAATCCACATTAGATTTTAAGCCACCTAATTTTGCCACTGTGCCCTTCTGCCGTTCAGGACAAGAACGGCCACACAATAACTCTGTTCACAGCATGACAAGTGTACTTCTCTGACAGGACACCTCCTTCTGAGCTGGAGAGAGAGTCCATCCGCATTCACAAAATGCACACAGGCCAAAAGACACACACACACATAAAACCAAACCAAACAATGTACTAGTTAAGAAGCTTCATCACAAGAATAGAGCATTCAATACAGATAAATGGATGGAAAGAACTTATCACTCACCAAACCTTGCATAAATTAACAAGACTAAAAGTCACACTGTTGCAAGATATCCACCAGGAGAACTTAGTGAGCGTAAACCAGGCAATAACAGAAATAATTGTAGTGCTGGGGCCACGGCCAATTTAGCGATAGAAGGCAATGTGCAAGAGGCAGGGTGGAGAGCAGCAAATGGAACGAGGCAGTTGGACTTTGGCAACCAGTGGAAAGGGAGCTGGTCAAAATGAAAGAGTAAGAGAGAGATGTTCATCTCAACCTTTTCCTGCAATCTCCATTCTCAAAGTCTGAAGTTTGGCCAGTCCTCCCTTGTCCACCCTTTATAACACCCGGTAAACCCCATCTGTCCTGAGAGGCCTTTGTAAGCGAACGATAAGAGACCAATTGCAGCTGCTGAAAATACCTGTAACTCCTTCTGAAGTAAATTGAGCTGCACCAATTTGCAGTCACCTCGTGCAAGAATGTAATAGCCATTAAGCTATCATTATAGTTTGCCCTAAACCAATATGCTTACATTGTGTACGGTTTCCTAGAGAAATTGTCACCTTTCTCCTTTAGGAAATGCTAGGCCTCTTAAAGAACTCTGAATTGTATTGGTTTGCTTTTTCATTCCTCAAATTGTTCTTAAGCTTAACAGCAGTACCACATTTCTAATTAAACGAACAGATAGGATGCTGATAACATCTGCTTCATGTAATAAAAACTATTGATATTGTTGACCTGAGAGATTATCTGCAATAGACAGAGTGCAATGGCCAAACCTAAACAGCAAGGGAGGAAGAGCAGCTTAGCACAAGAATACATATTAATACTATCTGTTCTTTTGTCTTATGGAATTATTAAGAATGATTATAGACATTATCAGTCATCTCTGCATCTTGTTCTGTCATATGAAACGGAAACAGTGGTTGAACGTCATGAAGAACTTTGATTCTTACTTTGTTTCTTGATGCAATGACTTTGTAAGGTGAGCTTACTTTTTTTTATGGTAGCATGTCTTAGAGGAATCCCCAAGATTTATGACAGCAGATGCAGGTTTTCAAAACTTTTGTCCCATGTTGTACAGAACAAAAAGTTCAAACAGTAAAAGAATACCCTAATAATAATTGACATCTCTGACAAAGCTTTTTAGTTAAAAACCTTAGCACTCCTGTCATAGCACAATCTTGATTCCTATTTAAAATTTACTGTTTTTCTGGGTTTTACAGTTAAAAAAAAAAATGGTCCTCTCTGAGTTAAAGTTGTACAATTGCCTAGTAAATACCTACTCAACAGTTTTACTACTATGCTTAAAACCCAACATTCAAATGTGTCATATACTTTTCTTAATTAAAGCATCTAATGTAGAAATGCTGGTTAAGTTCTAGTGTCTGAGGAAAAATTAAGCCCAAGATTCAAATTTATGCAAGGGTCTATGAAAAATTAGGAACTAAATTATTCTGCATGGCACTGAATTTGTAGCTGGAGTAAACTGCCTGGGCTCCACTCATTTTAGAGCTACTCAGTTCATTTACACCACAGAGGTGGCCTCAGGTCAACCTCAGCTTTCCTCTCCAGGGCTGCAATATTGACCATTCCAAGAAAAAGCACCGTAAGCTGCCTCTGCCACTCAGTTTTGTGCATCTCTGGATGTTTGGAGGTCGTGGTAAAAAAAAAAAATAGCTAAATATATGTTGATAACTGGCTATGTAGGACTCATCTTTGAGTTAGACTTTGATTTTCTTTGTTCAGTTTTTACGTGCACAAAAATATTATTGCAGATAGTAAAATCAAAACAAAGAGTTAAGAAAGCCTAGAAATGCACCACAAGTACTTGAAATTACCAGGCCTTAAGAAAAAAAACAAGCAGAAATATAATGGAAATATATTTAACTTTTACCATTTTTTTCATTAACTCTTTCTGAAAAAAAATGTTCTCTTTTCACAATGCGAACAAAGAAAGTTCATTTTAAGTCAGACGGGATTTCCCAATAGCGATTTCATCTTAATTGCCTTTAATCTCTCTCGTACTTCACAATAGGTTCTCCTGCCACCTAATATACATTAAATTTTAAATTAAGTGGAACACTGGTAAGATAACTTGCTTGCTCATGCTATTCAGTAAGCAAGGTTTATTTTTTATTACAGCTATTTTCAGTTTATATGGTGCCATTTCTCCTAAATTTCATCCTAAAGAGAAATTCCAGGTCGTTTCTAGGCTAAAAACATGTCTATCCACGCTCTTCTCTTATTTCAGCAACCCTTCAACAACCTGGTCTTACAATTTTCCCAGCTTCCAGAGTTTTGCATAGCTGCTCTTCTGCCTTCAATTCCGACTGTCTCTTCTGAAATGATAGTTTCCTGCCCACCCCTGTGAAAGGCGAGGCAGAAGGCTAAACAACCGCTACCATAAATACCCACCCCCTTTCCAAACAGATTCACGTGGGGATGTGAAACAGCAAAACTTTCAACAAGTCTTTGTTCTCAAGGATGGGAGTTGCGGATGATAAGGCCTGCTCAGCTCAGATGGCCTTGCTCCCCTGTACAAATTGATACCTGCTCCATGCAGCTGGGACATTTCAAACACTACGGTATTTTGTCTCAAAGATTGGGTAGACTATATGAGGTCTCAGAGAAGAAAGATGAAATGGAGCTCTCCCCACCGGAAAAAGACCGACGAGATGTCGCTGGATCCTTGGTGGTGACTGTTATCTCTGCCAACCTATCCCAGATCCTTGCTTGATTTCTGCCTTTTCCTTATTCTATTCTGTCCTATCACTACCTTCATTTACTTTTTCACATTTTATAATATAATAAGGTTTTGACGGAAAATATAAATTGTGTAAGATACCCTTGAAAGAGTGCTTTCTTGACTTCTGAAGACATACAAGCTGACTATCAAAAGACATGCATCAATCTAATCATACCTATTTAATCAGGACAAAGTTTAATAAAAAAAAGATCCAAAGCAAGCTTTTCTCACTCGGCCACATCCTTACAGTTTATTATTTAGGAATGCTACTGCAATGAAGATAAAAACGACCACTTCTATCAAGCCTATATAAGGACTTTTATGTGACTTCGATTATTCGAGTGTTGATCTCATGCCACTTTTCAGCAAATAACCCATCAGTCTGCTTCTTCAATGTCTCAACATACTGATTTTTTAAGTGCACAGGAGCCATCCTGCAGACTTCACTCTGGATGAGGCACCAACTCTCATATGGCCTCTGAAAATCCTTTCCATCATAGAACCAGCAAAACAGCCGCCAATAGTCCTTCCACCAGGGAGGAGCTCACAGAACCTTTGCTTCCCTTGTCTGCTGCCAAGAGCAGCACTGTAACTGAGGATGATTCATAGCTCATCTGGGAAATGAGCTACCTCTTGCTTTGTTGTATCTGCTGAGTTTTCAGAAATACCACATTTTGCATGCATTCACCCCTTTTGATTAAATTATTAAAGCTGCTGTTTTAGCTGAAAAATTCTATAACTGCATTGTTTCACACAGTTTATAGGATTACTTACTTCTCCAGAAAATGAAATCTTAAAAATATCACCTTTCTATAAAGAGGAGGGTTACTGGAATTCAGTACAGATACTTTGCACAGTCTAACACCGTATGAACTCAAACTCAAACTCAGTCTAACACTGTATGAACTGAAACTTAATCACAGTGCAAAGCAAAAGTCCTTCAAGCTTCTCTGTATGACCAGGCAATTTTTTTTCTGAGGATCATTCACAGCTATTGAAGTCTTATTTTTCTTAATACAGGGAATGTTCTATTAGCAGCACTTTCATCTCTGACAACTTTCTTATTACAGCTTTTGTTTTCTACTCCAAAGGCCTTGGAATATGCCTAATACCTAAACTCATGTTATACCTTTCCATCTAAACAGCAATTACGTCCACTCAGGAGCTCTGACAAGCTTCAGAATATTTCTAAATGAATTTTTAGCAGTCTAAATTTTTAAAACTTATTTATTAAACCAGACATCTTTTCCTACAAATTCATTTTTCATGTCTTTTTCTTTTTTTTTAAGTTGCAAACCAAGTTGTTACCCTTTATACAGCCCAACATCCAAATGAATGTAAAGCTACTACGGTAATGATAAATACAATGGAGGTTTAGAAACAATTCAGATAAATCCAGATTAGTGTCTTTGTTTAATACATAGGCCATCAAGCTTTGTTCTGGTTTCAGGATGCAAAAAAAAAAAAAAAAAAGGTTAAAAAAATATCCAATATTCTTGGTCATCTACAAGTGGAAAAAGGGGGAACAGACAAATCTAAAGTGAAACAGGAGGACAAAAATAGTAGTTTCTCCTCCCTTTCTAGCACTGTATGCTCTGCCTTAGGTCAAGAGGCTTACTCATGGGGGCTGCAGTGTGAATAAGGTTAAGAAAGAAACTTGAAGATTATCTTCACAATTTAGAACGTGAAACCATAGATTTAGTTGAAGTATATAAGTTACCTGCAAAGTAGGTAAAATTTTTGAGGTACCATTGAAAAATGAGTAGGTGGAACTTCATTCTGTACTGCACACTCCTGAAAACTTTTGTGGGAACAAGGTGCTCTTTATCAAGGCCACACTAGTTGAAAACCTGCCTTATCAATCACCAATTCTTTCTCTTTAATTCAATTTTATTTTTCCAAACACCGCAGGCTTGGTAAGCATTTGACTGATAAAGATAAAGATCCCCAGGAGCTTAACATGGATTTTTTTAATGGGTTTAACTTTAAGGTCTGAGAGAACAGTTTTGCCATCCCCTGGTCCACATATAACTCATAGCTTGGAAGGTGGAAACTTTTCTGCCACTGGCATCACCTGCTCATGTTTCTGCTATTATATCACGAAGGAAAAAACCCACAAAGGTAATTTCACAGAAAGACTCCTGGAATTTTCAAAAACTTGAAAAAACAAAATTTTCAGGTTTTTTAGATCAATAACATTTAAATTTTTTTCATAATGAAGTTTAAAGAAAGAAAGGCTTACGGTTGTTGGCATGGACTTAAAATTCAATTTCGTGCTTGGCACTAGTATCTGGAAGACCCTTTCCTGCCACCTGACTAGAATTGTCTTTCATTTCTCTGAAAGGATAGCCCTCTGTTCTGCCTTCCAACAATTAGCTTTTGCTGTATGAGTATTCCCTAGTGGTTTCATAGAGTCATGTGAAGGCCTCCTTTGTGTTACAGTCGGACCAGAAGAAAAATTGACAACAGATCTTTCTATCTCTCACCCACATATGCGTGTACTTGCACGCACACACTTTTTTTTTTTTTACTTTTCACCGTATGTAGAAAAACTGAAACTAAAAAAGAATCTAGTTGTGATACCACCTTGGATATTGCTTGTCAAAGTGCTAAAGACAGCGAGTCACCCACCGGCCACAGTTTCGGCAGAAATTGTTGTTTGTCAGCGCTGTTCCACTAAGCAAGTGAACGTGTCAATTTTATTGCTTCTAGCAGTATCTGAAAGAAATCTTTACACTGCCAGATTAGAAGCAACTTCAGCAGCACTAGTAGCCAAGACGTTTGAATGGCCAGTAGCCAGTGTTTTCTGTGTTGTCTCTCACACCTTGCCCCAGGCCCTCTTCTCACTATTATTGCAGACTTTGTAGACTTGATAGGACTCAGGTGACTTTCCTTGACACTTCCCTCAGTTTTTCCTCTGGCAGCAGCACACACTGTACCAGGGATAAGGTTTGGTTTGGCCCCCTTGGCTTTCAAAACTCAGCTCTCCAGAGTCTCTGCCTGTAGCATTCTGAGTCGCATAGGATTGCATTAGTAGAGAAAGAGAAGCTAACTATGGATCACTGAAAGGCAAGCTTGTTGCAATCCCTAAGAAAGCAGGAGATGTCAATATCATCCATCTTAATGGCTTATGGGTTTTCTCTCAGCACAGCTGCCAAGTGGCTAGCTTAGGGGGAGGAAGATTAATTTAATGGGACAAAAAGATCTCATGGATGCAACACACAGACTGTGCTCCCCGAGATGTTATCAGAAGAGAAGCCAGCATGGGACAGAAAGGGCAATCCTTGGTGTGCCATAAGACCAGAGGAAACATTCATTGGGGGAGAAAAGAAAAAAATACTTGTTTGTATGAGAGAGATGAAAAAAATTCATTGTCCACAGAAGAGAAACAGTCAAAAGAAAGGAAGGAGCAGAAGAGGAGAAAAGTAAACCTGCTGGACAACTAAAAGTTACTTTTGTGAAAAATAGATTTCCAAATACAAAGCGAGAGAATTGATGGAAAATATATTACCTTACTGTTGCCACCATAACTGTTAAACAAGGAAAAGAGTAGAAGGAAAGTCGTTTTTTTCATCCCACAAATTTAAATTTCATTAAGCACAAACCAACTCATTAAAATAACTGAAATCTCAGAAACAATTAAGCAAACTGAACTCTGCAGGGTTCAGATGAAGGATCATACCAGAAATCTGTGGAAGGACACAAAGAAGGAACGAGTAACTTTGTGAACATAATGATGTTTACAAACTACCGTTATTAAACGGGAAAACTGCATTCCTACGACATTATATTTGATGAATTAAAATGAAAAAAAAAAAGAAGCCAGGAAGCAATGTAGTCAGAGATTCATGGCAGTGAAGTTTTTGTAGTATAAGTAAACAGTTATTAATATTAGTGTATATATAAAAACACAGGTCTTGATTAAGTCCCAGTAAACTTGAGTCTATGCTTCCTGCAGGACTGTGAATCAGTATTACTACATATTATTATTTTTATATATCTATATACATACCCACACTGCGCCTTTTCTGACCTGTGTTCTTTTAAAAGAACAAGTCATATCAGTCTTAAACCCTCCCACTTGAGTCAATGACCCCGAGGGTCAGGTTTTGGTCTGATTTCCCTACCAGCAACATCTGAATAGCAGAAGCCATTATGATAAGACTATAACAATTAAAACAACACAGTTCATCCACAGAGTATATTAAGATCAGCTATCAAGCAACCCTTGGTTGCTATCATCACATGAGTGTTTTAAAGAAAAGTACCTGGTCTAGCAGAAAGCATCCCTGCCTGTGGCAGGGCAGTTGGAACTAGATGATCTTTAAGGTTCCTTCCAACCCAAACCATTCTGTGACCATTCTATGATCTATGACTGGTCGTTTTCGGTCATTTCTGCACAGGTGAGAAATACCACGCTACAGGAATAGAGAGACAGTGACAATATTTAGATGAGGCTTCTAGCACTCCTGGGATGTAGTCTATGATGCTATCTCAGTCTGGAGCAACTTACCCCCATCTGCACTGTGTCATGGTTGAGGTGTACTGGGAGGGACTCTCACCCCACGCTTGAGTGTGCTGCACTCCTGAGAGAGAGACTCTTGCTTCTCAGCTACACAGAACACATCTACAAGGTTTAGTCTTACATCTTTCCATACACCAAAAGTCTGATATCACCACCTTCCAATGAGTCACACACATCTTACAATCTGCACTGATCAGTCAGCAACTACTACTTTTAGACAGAGGGAATGAAAAAAGGAGATTACGCAGGGTGCTGGCACCATCTCTCCCCTAGTGAAATCAGTGACACTACACCTGCAATAACACAAGGTAACTGCATCAAAATTTCCTAGCTTCATCATGCTAAACTCAAGTTGGAGATGGTTTCTGCAGATTACAACCAGGATTTGTAGCTGTGCAACAGGATCATCCAGGAAGTCCTTCACTCTGGTGAGTACATCGATCTCTACCATCCTTTACACTGATGAGAGCTTAAAGAGGAGCTTTAGCTCCTGAGGAGCACACCTATACAATTCTGCACAATCTAGTTTCAATTCCAAATGAAGGCACTACCAACTATTTTTAACTTCAGTGTCATTCATTAATGACCAGTTTGGAGCTTTGAATTACTTTCAGTTCCCTCCTAGGAATGGTGTAGAGGCAGAAACCATGCAACAAGGATCCTTTTAACATCACATGTCTCAGACTGCGGCATAGCCAGAACAGAGGTCCCATCGATCTCATGCTGAGGATGAAGCTGGACAGCTGGTCCATCAGCAGCACCTAGTGAATGTGGCAGGCAGTACTGTACCAGAAAAAAAACCAACGTGCAAAGCCAGGCACGGGTTTACATGGAAGAGCTGTTTGGAAATGCCTGTGGTATCACTGGAACTTTCATAGATGTGGCAAGTACAGAACTGGCAGCAGAGACATACACAGTAAATTAGAAATGAGAGGCAATTTTTCACGTGTGTAAGACTAGGTAAATCAGCTTGTTTTGCTCCACAGGGGAAGCCTTCACTGCTCTTTGAAGATCAGGGTATCGGGAGTGTCATGTTTTTGTTTAGGCCTTTATTAAGATGTGAAATTTTACACCCTAAATAAAGGTATTACTGTTGCTAAGAGAATGTTGTGGGAAGCTTGGAACTGGGTTTACTCTTTCAATTGGAGTCTTGATTTCATTCCAAGTTATAATGAAAGGTAAAGAAATGAAACTGCTCATTAAAAGCTTTCAAAAATACTTAGCTCAGTTACAGTGTTTTCTTTCAATTGAAGTCATCCCACTTCAGATTTTTGGCTTCTGAAGACAATGAGATTTGGAAATAAAAAGTAATCTCAAAACAAACAAAGAAGCACAGATTTTGATTTAATTCAACTGAATATATAGGAATTTCCTAAGTACTGACTTATTCCCAGAAAACACTTCAGTCTCATCAGTGGATGAGACAGTATTGTCCAATAATAACTGTTCTGCTGAAAATTTTCTACCCTTCTCTAATTATTAACTCCACAGTCTTTTTATCTTTAAGAAGTTTTCTTCTCCTTAATCCCACTTAACCCCAAATCTGAAGAATAACTTTCAAATCATAATCCTATTGATGCCTATAAGATTTTCAGCTCATGCTTCCCAATGAGCAAGGTAAAACAGACAGCGCTTAAATATTGTAATAAAGAGATTTTGTACTGAATGACAGTTATTCTCTTTATGATCCCGGCACTGGAGAAAAAGCACTGAAACTGATTATATTTCTTGTTTTAAATATTCATGTGACAATGTTGAAGAGAGAAATGAATATCAGAATGAAAAAGTGACACGAAAAAAATGACTACAAGAAATCTCTGGACATTTATCACAGGCCTAGAGGATACAAACCAATCAACTTTTAAAATCTGCTCTTTGATCGAGACGCCCAGTTAAAGCCTACATTATTAATATATGATTCTGTTTAAAAAGTCTATTAATCAAGGAGGGATGAATGATTAAGTGGATAAAGCACTAGCCTTTGACCTGATTGGCAACTTTCACAAATCTCCTGTGAATTCAATTCATAAAAAAAGGAAAAGAATGCTTCAGATAGCTGTATAAATTATCTGGAAACAATGGTTCTCATTATTTTTCTGTGTGTCATGAAATGATTCTCATTTGCATGCAATGCCATTTCCATTATATGGCTGCTATGTTGATAACTTGCTACAGGATAGAGTGTGATCAATAAAGCCTGTGCTGGTTGCATTTTATCTAATAGTAACAGTAAGAAAAAAAAAAAAGGATTCTTCTTTCACCACTCCACCTTTGTCATCCAAGTCTTCTCTAAGCTTTTAGAAAGATTCATCAAAAAAGCCTCAATCCTGAAAACAGCTCTGTACACAGGAATTGTTGTTTTGGTGGAATCCTGGATGAGGAAACGTAGAACAGCTTAACCACATTCATGCTTTAAGGCCTGAAGATCCTGAAGAGTTCAACACTAAATGCTGTTCATGCACTGCTACCCTCTAGGAACACTGGAAAACCAAAGATTTTAATGAAGTGAGTACTAAAATGAGTAACAAGCTAAATATATGGCTCTTTTTAAAAACTACAGATTTGAGGTATTTCACACTTTACTAATACTGCTTTTTTTTTAAACAAGTATCAGACTTTCTAGTGAAAATCACTATTTTTGATGCCTATTTGCACTGACAGTAGAGATAGGAAGGAGCTAACAAATTCTTGTGGTCAAAGAAGGGTCTGTGTCACTACGCATCACGTGGGAGATCCTGTTGACTTCGAGTACACAGGAGGCTGCAGAGTCTGCTCCTTTTCTCCTTGTTAAGTAAAGGAAAGAGACTTTTTTTTTTTTTTTGG
>VWZK01012775.1:83088-107037 GCA_013396935.1 Baryphthengus martii
TTTTGGGGGGGGGGCTTTGAACACTTGTTTCCACGCTAAATTACCCAATAACACGAGCTCTGTCTGTTCTCTCATTGAGCACTTAATTTGTCATCATGCAGTATTTATTAAGTCATGTGGTAATTGCCTTTCGAGCAAAAGAAAGAATGAAGCAGCCCAGCTTACAGCAGAAACTGGGCTCAGACAGTGGAAATATTTTTAAAAAATAATATAGTCATTCCTATTCTTAACTGCAACACAGGCTGAGTAGAGATCTGATCCCTGTCTAGGTGCTAGAGAAAGCATGAGGACAGTAGTCATCCCCAGGTGAGTAATTTCCTCTTCTCAGAGATCTCAGCTAAGGTGCTGGGATGGAGAAGATAAATCAGCAAGAAGGGTTACAGACTTGGTGAATTTGGGCTTTTGGAGACATTTTGGCTCAGATATGAGGAAAATGAAGTGAAGTTCCCATAACCCTCACCTAACACGGTTAGCTACAGAGAACCAAACTCACATGAAGCGGCAGCAGAGCATGCACATTGGCCATGAAGATTCCAGATTAGCTGAGGGTAAACCGGTTTTCTTTGCATTCTTCATATCATGAGCTAGAACCGAACAGCTAAATCAACAGATAACATTGTTGTCACAGGCATAGGCATTACAGAGCTCTAACAGCTAGGAAATAGTGGAGGTAGAGAAGGTACAGTATTGTCGGATGACAACATGCAAAGGGAGAAAATGAAATAATATCAAGCTACTGACGTACTTTTGCTGAGACCCTTGACTGGGGTTCAGTGCTGAATCTCACTGTTGCTGGGTGCTCTTTTGAGCAAGAACTCGCTGACCACATTAGATACATAGTGCTAGATTTTTGAAAAAATAATTTCAAGATACAAATCTGCTAGGAGGGATGCTGGGAGGCAGTTATATTTGGAAAAAAAGGACTGAAACTTCAGTAAGTCCTCAAAGTGATCAGTCATTTCCCATGATGCCTATTGCATCAAGGGATTTTTGCTAGTTCCTAATGAGGAAAAACAGTACCTCCTAATTTATGAGGAAAAAATGCCCAAAATCTCACTGGAAACAGTCTATGCACCTATGGCAGATAAAACCCTTTCTTCTTGTCCATCACAAAATTTGGAAATCGCATGTCCTCACAAACAGCAGAACTTCCTGAATGGATGTTGTCTTTGTAAAAAGCCCAACTAAATTCTTGCTTATCTATCACCTACATTTCAGAGAGCTTCATATCTGAACGCATTTTTGATCTATATAGATTAGGCTTACCTTTGTTCTACATCCAGGTGCATGTACTTCTGGATTTCATTGCTTGACAATAACAATATTGTCCCAGTGATTAGGAACATTTGTAATATCCAGGAAATACATCTGTCATGGACAGAACTTCTAAGAGAGCCAGTAGGTGACACAGTAAGGTCGATAGAGTTTACTCCTACCAGTAGAGATAGCAATCAGTTCAGTTAAAGACTGCATGTAAATTACGAGCCTCGCTCCAAACCTGTTGTTATAGCGAGAGAAGAAGTTCTCCCCTCACTCCATTAGCCCCTAATGAGGCTCAGACTAATCTTTGAACTAGTTTATCTACTGGAAGTTGTGATGCTTTTTGTTTTTCACCTATCAACAGAGATAAGTGATCATTGTTATGTAATGGAGGGACCATACCTGCTTTTGGCACAGAAGGAAATCTGTAGGAAGAAACAACACTTAGAAACAAATACCGAAATGCCTTTGGTGTTTTACAAGGATGAACTGGGAGAATTTTTTTTTTTAAATCCACTGGTCTGGGGACATACTGATTGAACAACATGTTGTGGCTATCTAGAAGGTTATTTGTTCACTCTCTTGATTTATGAGAGATATTTCTTGTTAAATGTGTAAGTAGGTAAACATTTTGTAAAAGAGTGCAAAAAATACTCAGAATTTACAAATGCCAAGAGAGGCTTAAAGACAAAATCCTATGTTCTTTAACTACCAAAAGTTCTGAGTATATTCATAAGCTTCTAGGTAATCTTGAAAGGTCAGCAGACTTGGATATTTTCTGCCTGAAGGGAATAGTAGTTCCAGGAGGTAGCTTTGTCTGCTTCTGGCCCATTGCAAGGTTTTTTAAAAATGCTAGAATTACAAACATGTACATCAAATCAGGAATATTATAAATAACTAATTTTTACTCATAGAAACATCTACAAAGTAAGTATTAACTTCTTACAAATAGTAATTTACAAACCTGGAAAGTTTGGTTCAGGATCCAAATTTTAAGCAACTCAAGAAAGCCAAGTAATTCCATATTGTGATTGAGCCTCTCTTGCTGTTAAATGTGGAAATTTTCAAGATTACTCTTCTCACTAAGTATCATGTCTGAATACGGAAAATCAGTAAGGACTATAATGCTGTAAATAGTGAAGCAAGCAATCAGACTAAATTCAGTTTGTGAACTCCTCTCCAAGCTTTAAAGATAAATTGTAAAAAACTGTCACTCGATATTAGAAAAAAAATGATTATACTTTGACAACACATATTTAATAAATCTATTATGCTGTTCTATAGTCTTTGCACATGACTTATAAAGGTCATTTCACTGGCAAGTTTAATACTGAGGCTACAAAAATAATTCCCAACAATTTAGAAGAGGATAGGAATTACAATGTCAGATCTAATTGAGAGTAGAGGGGTGATTACACGGAATTGCACAGGATTGTTTTGCAGAATAGGGATTTTAACCTTTCCAAGCATTAAGAAAAATTTATATAACAAAAGCAGCAGGCAGGATTTTCAGGTTTTTTTGTTTTGTAGCAAAAGGAAGCATGTTGAGACATTTTGCACCATTCAAGGCCTGGATTTAACACTCATTCCAAAAACTCTCATAAATCTCAATCGCTTTTCATATTGGCATATAGTCCAGAGCTCCAGCATCTCTGGCATTCTAGAGGAAGTTCTCAACCCCTAGAATCTGCTTCCTACTACAGAAAGCACTATTTGGTATCTGTCATTGCTTTGAGGATGTGCTTCCTACCAAATCAATGGAGGAGAAGTGCTGGATTATCAAGAGCTGCATCAAGTATCTCATGGCCTTTGAGCATGCTTGTTTTGCTAGCTATGGGAAATGACCATTCCTTTCTTTTACTCTGCCTTTAACTTAGGCATCCCTCTTCGTATTTGATCTACTGATCTAGCAAACAGTATTTTGATGAATCTTACTTACCCTTACAACTGAAAAGAATTATCTCTAAGGTAGTTGCATAGCCAGCTTCACCTTAGATTCCGTTTCAAACAACTATTCTGCTATTAACTATGAAAATGTTTTGGTTTTGTTTTCTTAAATCTCCTGGGAAAACGGTTAAAATTTGAGCGCTCTTCCTCTCAATTCCAGATTATTTTCAATTTGAATTTTAAGAAAAGTCTGGCTCGATCAGCTTCTACACATTTGATGTTTCTATACTTTCCGTTGAGCATCTTTGCTTCTCTGTCACTCAGCAAACTTTGAACTGCATGACTGTATTGTTCTTAAATTCTGGTTCCACTTTGCTCTGTAAGCCTTTTATCTGTTCAGAATTGAATATCCCTATTGTCTATGCAGTATTTATGTACATCTGGTTGTTTCAGATACATTGCAACAACAAATTATTCATGTTACCAAGAAAGCTTAGTATAGATACTGCTATAAATATTATTGCCTATTGTTTATAGTTACATGTTTGGTTTATAGATCTAGTTCTGTGGAAAAGAATGAATAGAAATCAAATTTAACACCTGCCTGTGACATAAGCCTGAAGAGTACATGTTAAAAAATATCTGTCTTTTGCAGCAGAGTGTTTGTCCTCACACTGAGCGCTGGTTTGATAAGGCAGGCTTAAATAATCACTTCCCCTTGCCTGGTTTTAATTAGAGTGACAGTAAGTAAACACTGACTAGAAATCGATCAGAATCAATGGCCTTATGGCAAACTGGCAGAGAAAAAGCTAGTGCATCAGTTAAGATCAGTCCAAGGAGCCAGTTTCCATGTTGTTGTGGGGCCTGTGCCTGGAAAGGAAGAATTTAGAGTGTGTAACACTAACAAAAAGGGGAAAAAGACCCTGACTCAGCACTTAAATGAGATGACCTGATAATAGAGAAAAAGGCAATCCTAACAGTTCACTTGCCTGTTTTTGACCTAGTAGCTTTTAAAAAGTAGACCAAGTAACAAGATGTTTTGACATCTGCTGTCTGATTTGCAGCCTCCAGAGCAAGGTCACTAGCTTAAGTATACGCCAAAAAAAAGCAAAGCCTAGCAGAGCAGATGTGTGCCAGCATAGACTCAGTTGTTTGTTTTGCTACCTAGCCATTTAACAAAAAATATTTTCCCAGTGCGTGTCTTGACAATCATGTCCTAACTCTGCACTTACATTTTTTTCCTTTTCTGTTGACTGTTCAACAGCCACCAAGTAAGCAATAAAAATGGCATAGAAACATGTCATGCATGTCTCACATTTGGCTGACAGAAGCCTGGCCTCAGAAAAGTTTAGGTGATTTGGTCAGGGAGAGCCGAAGCATAGCCATTTGGATCTCTTTCTTTTCTCCAATCTCAGGACTTCCATCCCCCTTAGCAACACTTAAGACATTTCTTCCTGTCTCTTTCTCTGCCCAGACATGAGGCAGCCTATCTATTTCTAAGATAGAATATCATGTTTGTCTCAAAGATAAATGAAGGTGCATCTAAAGTCTAACAATTGGATTTTACTCCTTATCAAGGTACTTTTATTTGTCCTAAAAAAAAGTTGTATTATAATTTTATTTTTAATGCTTTTAATGCTAAGGAAATTACACTTCTGAGTAACTAGTTTGTAATTTGTGGTCATGTGTGATTCCGATAGCTAAGAAATTCCATTACAGGTACGGTAAAAAAAGGAGAATGCATGTACATTTGCATGTCCATGTGCAGGTAAATAAATAGTAAACCACATTGATAACAGAGGCCATTATAATTTGAATAAGATTATTTTCTCTCTAGGAGAGATAAAGGGTAATGAAAGACAATTCAAAGCTAGTTTGTTATTACTTCATCAAATACCTCAGCCTCGAGCTGATAAAATTCCCTTGTATAGCTCCCAAGAGACATTAACTGCAATGATGCTGCCACCCATTTGTAGTGATCTCTAAAAACATTAATATCACTATTTAAATGAGTTTGTGATGTAGTATAACAGAGGGTAAAGCTAGAGGTGAAACTGCTACATAAGCTTTCATAAAACGACTACAAGTGTGTTACCGGGCATGACAAAATAAATTATTTTCACAACAGACAGGTGCTCCAAAGAGACTTTAATAGACTTTTGCAAGAGACGAGTTGAAAAGCATTCTGGAAAGTAACTTTCCCTGTCCTCACTACCCTCAGTGAAAGACAGAACTTTCCTTCACCTTTTCAACCAAGTAAGGAGTATTAGGCTCCAAAGGCTCAAGTCTATTTGTTCCTGTCTTTCCCTAACATTCTCACCTCATGTTTCCTCATCTTAAACTGTTTTAAGAATCTTTCCTTCTGCGGCCTAGTGCCTGTGAAGGTCTGGGCAAGCGTCCCCATGATTGCTATAGTCCTGTGTATGGTGCAAAATTAAACATACACATTGGTCCTGTCACACAGCAACTTTGGTGACTTTCTGCTCAGAGGTGGAGAATTTTGGCAAGGGGCTCACGTCACTCAGAGAACACAAGCCATAAACATGACATGGTTTTGCATCAAGAGTTTCAGAGGAAAATGCGGTTAGATCTGTCATATTACAGATCAACATTATTTTACTGTGTTAATCCCTCCCCTAGAACCAGAAACAGCCAGTTTAATATAGAATTAAGAAGTTGCTGAGACTTCTGACTTGCAAAATAACTTGTAAATCTGAAAAGTAATTAATTCACATTTCCTGAAACAAGGAAGTGATGGGGAAAATGAGGAAAGCAGTTGTCTTATTTTAGATCAAAATGCTTGTATATTTATAAAAAAATAATCATGCTTGACTACAAATTTATGTTAAAATCTCATGGGGTGTATTTCATTAGCACTTGGAAAGAAGAGGGACAGAAGTAAAAAGGTACTGTTGTCACAGTGTGTCATTTGACATGTTGTGAGGGAATTTAACATTCTTTGGTAGATGTTTAGTCTCTTCCAGTAATACTCTGGAAATATAAAATAATTTCGTTAAGGATTAAAATAGGCTGGACTGAGGAATGGCCTAAGGTGTGCATATCTACCCCACGAACAAAACCAAAACCAGAAGAGGCCTCAAAAGCTTCTTTTGGAAACTAAGCCCATCAGTCACATGCTTGTACAGCACAAGGACTACCCTACTCCAACATAAATAATGAGTTAGTAAAATAAACTCTCCTCCACAAAGACTAATAACACGGCTGCTGCTGAGGATTTAGCCATTGCCCATGAACTTCAGTTATGAAAAATATGGATCTCCAAGTTAAAATTCAGAATATTTTGACTTGAAATTTTAAGTAGGAGATTGGGTTAGCCTAGAAATAATTATAACACACAAGAAGGAACAAAGAAGATAAATTATTTTAGGCGAATGCTAATTCAAAAGAAATACATTATTTACAAAGCTTACTGTAGTACTTGAGGACAAACTTTTAAAGGCATTATTTTGTCTGGTTTACTAGTTAGCATCTTCGTTTCAATGTCTGAAATAAAGTGCACATAATGCACGTGAATGCTTAAAAACACTTGAGTTTTGTTCATGCCCAGGGATAAGACAATTTCTTCCTCTCTTATTCTCCCCATCTATGATACCTAAGACTTGATAAGTAAAAGACTGTGCTTAAATTGCCTTCCTAATAAAAATTCTTACCAGAATCAATAGGCTTTTGCCAGAATAAGGTCAAAGAGAATGTGAACTAGTATGGGTGTTAACAATGACCAATAATTTTATTACTAACACAACAGATTATTTTCCCCACAAGAAGACATGCTACAAATGTTTAAGACTATTCTGTGGGTTTGATTCTCAGTATCCATTTTATAGACTTCCTTTTGCAAGGTAGTTGTCTTTTTTTTTCCCCCTTAATTGTGATTTCTTTTTTTTTTTTTTAAGGGCAGAAAAAGATGCTTATTTTTAAGATGTATAGCCTCTTTCACATATCCAAAACTAACACAGTCACTAAAATAATCTTTTTTGTAGTGAAATGGGATTTTCCACTTCCAAACAGTTTTTTGTTTGTCCTTTCATAATTATCAAGTAATTGACTGAGAATATTTCAAACTATGTAGTAAGTGCTGCACGATCTTGCATTCAAAGCTGCCCCTAGTTCAGAGCTGACAAAATAATGAAGGTAAGAGTGAAACTGCAGGGAACGGCCTTCAATAATAAACATTTTTTTTTCCAAAGTGGAGGTTTCTTAAAGACATTATACATATTGTGCATAGTATTTTATGGTTGGTTTTAGTTCCCTCCCCTCCCTGCACGCCCCCCCTCCAGTTAAAAGCCATTCTGACATGTAACAATAAGCACCGGTCTCTTCAAGGACTGATATTTTCAATCCCTGTCATACACACAGGCAGACTTAAGAGCTCACTTGTCAAGATTGTTTCTGTCAGCAACCGACTCGCACCATTCTGTTGAAAACATGTTGCATCAGGACTCTGGCAGCACCGATTGTTCTTTTGCAGCAGAGAGGTGACACTTGCTCTACTTTAGCTTTGATTCCAGTCTGTTCAGATGAGGAGTGACTGCTAAGTGGCAGTGCTCTTCAATGCAGTATGTTCAAAGATACGATCCTGACCCACCTAAGGAACCTCCCTAAAGCATAAACCAACGGGAGAAATAGAAGGAAAACCCCTATGGGACAAACCCCCAAATCCTATAAAACCAAGTCTCATTTCATCCCTCACGAGCACCTCAAGGTGCATTATATTGACAAGAAGCGTCTCAACTATAGGAAGTTTATCAGTTCACTAATTTTCACACTACACAGACTTAAAAATTATGCTATGACAACTGACAAAATCATGATGTTCCAGCAGGACATAACAGGAAGCCGTACCCACATACAGCTCTGTCCTCACTGAGATCAGCAGCAATGTATTCCCATTCCTCTTAGCAAGAGCAGAACTGGACACACAGTTAATATCAAAAAGCCAGTAGGGGGAAATTAACAAAAACATTTACAACAGAATTGCCTCTGTAAAGATTAGACTAGAAACCAGAGATTAAAGGATTGTAATTTCAGCCGTAGAGATACATCTAGAAATTTCTCAGTATGACAGGTCACACTTTCTAATGGCTTATGACAACAACAACAAAAAATATTTTTTAACGCATTTTCTTTGGACTATGCAGAAATATTTTCCTTTCTCATCAGAGAAAGCTTGCGGGGTAAATTGCCTTCCCGCGACTAAAGTCTCACAGGCTAGGGTTAAACATGCAAGCCATTCATTGAGAAATTGTCTCAGGATTACTCTTCAGAAAACTGCGTTGTGATGCAGATGGAGTGAGAAGTGAAACTTGTTCGTTTTCCAGCAAACGACTACGTTCTAGTATCTTTGGGCGGGCAAAAAGGAAAGTACTTGGGTGCCTAAGCGACAGGATTAAAGAGTAAGGCTTAGATCAACTTCAAACCCTACCCACACTGTGAGAACACCTGAGTGTCCTAGAACAGTCCATAGGAGTCCCTCATCCCAGAACTATTCCCTCTACTTGCTTTTGCTTTCGCCTCCCTCCCAGAGGCACAGCCCTGGTGAGAGCAGTGGAGGTGCCTGCGGCTACGGAATTCGGGCACTTGCAGGATGTGGACGGCAGCCCTCCCTATAATGAAGCTCTTCTGCCTGTGCAAGGGTGAGTCCTCTGTGATAAATAACGAGCACCTCCGCCAGCTATGTTTTAAAAGAAAAAAAATTTGCACGTGCCATCCACCAGTGAAGAGGCAATTTTGACATCTAAGAGCAGAAGTGGCTTTGTGAATCCCATCATCCAAGTTTCAGGAAATTGAGCTTGAATTTCAGGATTTCTTTTCATCAGCCTTTCACCCAGTGAAGCTGGACAGCCATGACAATCCAGGTGCTACCAAAAAACCCCTTCCTTTGTGAGAATAAGGATCCAGCTGAGTTCTGTGCGTCCCATTCCCGATGGTGGGACCCTGCAGGGAGATGCTGTTACACATATTGGCCTTGACTGATGCTGCACCACAAATTGGTCACAGATAGTTTTAGTAGAACTATTAATGGAAACTTCAGGAAATACTTATGAATCTTATCCCCAGCTGACAATGGGGCTTCCACCATAAGAGATGGATCTGTAAAAATCAGCAGATACATACTTCATTAAACATTTCAGATGCTTTTGATGTTTAGTGTTTTCTTTCACATCAATCTGCAAAGCTTGGTTGTAGACCCAACACCCCGGATATGATGGAGATTTAGCTCTAGAACCTCGCTCTCACCCTTGGGAGTCTTCACAGGGGGAATACTAGATATTTTCCATAATATGGGGGGTGGGGGGAAGATCTCAATGTGTGTTTTAGTGCCCCAAATAAGTGGCACTGCATTATTCTTTTGAAGAGTTTGTTCCCTGGGGAATAGGTTGGATAAAGATTCTCCAGTCATATCCCAGACGTTAAAATCACGGCAGATATAATCAGTTTTTGAAATGCCCTTTATACCTGTCAAACTAAATAAGATTACAGATTTGTCTGCTCACAAAAATGTGATGTCATCTAGTCCCATTTGCTGCAGTTCAGGTCATTATCTATCTTGTCTGAAAGTGCAGTGTGCATGATCTGCAAGATCAACGTCAGATTTGTTAAAAGGGAAAAACCAAATATGATGGCTGATGAATTCTCAAATGGAAAAGCAGGAGTCAAGATGTCGTAACACATGGCTGTCCCTGTATAAACTGACTAGTGATGGAAAATGTCCTGATTAGCAAGAGGCAACTAGTTTAAGGCAAATACCAGGAAAAACAATAGGAGAGGGGAGCATTGGAGGAGCTTAGCTACGTGAGCTTTATTCACAGACTGATAAGCAAGTTCAAAGCAGCCAGTGTGAGAAAATAGAACAGCATTTTTGTACAGATAACCAGAGCTGCTCTTAATCCGTCTCTCCAAGCATTCCTGGGGACACCGTACTTTACAGCACCAGCATTTCCTTCCACACCACTTCCAGACTAGATACCAGTCATTTCTCTCCTGCAGCTAGGTGGATATAGCATTGCTGTCAGCCATAAGCTGCAAGTCTATAATTTGGCCTATAGAAGACAACCGGAAAGACTAGATCTAAAGTTTAAGAGTTTGAAATATTTTTTGCCAGAAGTTCTAGGCAGTAAAGGTTCGGGTTTTTTTCATGCATAGAAGATACTAGGGGATCCTGCAGCATATTCCTTCAGACAAACAGGTCTCTAAATATGCCTGAACTGAAACTCTCTGCCTGAAGTTCAAGAAGCTATGAAGAAATTAGTGTATAAACCTAGCAGCCAAATCTGTTCATCACTCAGGGCCCGTTCCATTATCTGAAATTCAGCATTTGCAGTTGTTGTCTATCATGTTCTATCCTATTGCCATATAAGTCCTTTTTTATCAATGATGTTTTACTACCAGATCTGATCTTTGTAGAACGTCACTGTTTGTTTCTGTAAGTTTTCTTTGGTTAGCATAATATTTGTAAGACTTCAGTGGAAGCTCCCCCTCCCAAGGCAGAGACAAAGCCAGGCCAAGAATATGAGAGCCAAATTCCCAGTCCTTAGTTGGAAGGAGCACCCATAGAAATGCCACTCTAACTTTACTTAGTGCCCAGCAAATCATTTCAAGAGAGGACAATTTTAAGAATTTTGTTAATTACTTGCAATGACTTCTTACCAATTCTTATATAGATTTAATAAGACAAGTCAAAACAGTATTGCTAATTAGATGACAAAACGAAAGGGTAGGAAAAAGATTGAACTGAGACTAAAAATAGTGAGGTAAATAATAATCCGTAGTAAAAGTAGTAACAGCTGAAAAGTCTAGGAGGATGTATCTACACGTTAACTATCAAATTTATTTTGTAGAAGTTACAAGCTCAAGATAGACACAGATTCATAGGGAGAAAAAAAAGTGACTCCTAGGTTTTCCGTTGTTAAAACAGACCTATGCTACCTGGATAAATTCCTAAATTTCAGCCCTATTCTCTCTCTCTCTCCTCTGTGTTCTTTCCATATTTGTGTTTGACACAAGCATCCTTAAGAATTGCAATATTATGGCAGCTTATTGGCATAGCTTTATAACAGGTGAGAAAAGACCTAGGTTTGGCTCAAAATCCCAGAAGAAAATACAGTGGAAGTCCTGGGTTTTTAATGTAGAGAGCACTGTGTGTGTTTTGGGGCAGAATTCTGCCTGTGTTGTTGATTAGAGCCCTAAATGGGGATGCCCTGCTTTGAACTGGGATGCACTTCACCTCTTTTCTTATTAGAGTATTCCTAGACCAGCTTGGCTCATCTGTTTCTACAAATAACACTTTACGAGTTCTCAGATACACTTGACTAGGCAGAAAGGAATCTCTTAATTCCTGGTATTCAGTATGGGCTTGGCTATTTTACAGTGCATTAACCATACAAAATGTTTTATTTATTTTGCTGTCAAAAAAAAAATAAATAAATGTATGGCCCGCCAATTTTATTTCAACTTCACTTCAAACTGGCTTCACCCTTGCATGTGACTTTCTGACAGTATTAATCTCACAGGCTGTATGTACCATAATAAACGTATTTCTGGCTGTTAAACCCCAGAGTACAATTCCCATTTTTTTTTCCTATACAGGTATGAAAGTTTTCACTTCAAATCACTCATGAGCTATAAGCTTACCTTTCATATTTTTAATGAAATCCTATGACAGTTCACATAGTTTACCAACAGCTCTGTCTTTCATTCTACTCAATAATTAAATAGATATATTTACTACATGTTACATAATACTTTTTTATATATATTCAGTGTTAAATTATCAGTCATTTATTTTAATAAAAGCCAAAGCTGATACATATCTCCTTGCCTGTTCCATCTTTGGAGGCAGAATGGGAACAGGGAAGGAATACTTTCACTGTAAAGTTTCATCATTTTTCTTTGTACTTAAAATATTTAGCAGTTAGCTTCAGAGACTGAACATCTCAGTATTCCAGTCTTATAAATGGGACAATCTGAGTAATCTTTAAAACGTAGAGTGAGGAAATTATTTCCAAACCCCTAAGTTCTGAACAAAGATATACTTCATACAGACTCGGTACTTACACTTCAAGCATTTCTCTGATCAAGTTATTATGAAAGCAGGTATTTCAAACATATAACAAAATCGTCGTTTTCCCTTGTCCCAGTTGCTTTTGTTAGGTTAAGGGTAAGTTTTTTGGGAGTGCTCAAAAGAGGAAAAAACCTCCTAAATTATTTCATCTTCTAATAATACACACTGGTACTTTGTGATATTTTTAGTCATGTTTACTGAAAAAAAATGAGGTTTAAGTGTACCTAAGAAGCAAAGCCATAGGTACCCAGTTGAACTGGCAGCTATATTCCTGCTGAAATTAAGACATTACTCCCTTACTACCTTCCAGTGATTACTCATCCTAATAGACTCAGAAGCACAAAACCCACAAGCAGCTCCACTTCAACACGAAATGATGTGGCTTTGCTACGACTTATCTTTCTCAGCTGTTCTTACACGTCCTTGGATGCCTCACCTACGTGATTGTACCAGAGGTGAGGTAACCAACTCAGCTGCAGACCAGTAACGAATAGTATCGGGGACAAGGAAATAGAAGAGGGGTAATGATGCTGTTTTTCTCTTCCTGAAGTCACATGCTTTGCTATTTCTAATTTTGAAAGAAAAAGTAAATGTAGCCTGGAAGTTAAAAAACATACAAAAAAAGGTGGAAGTATTAAAAAAAAGTATCTTTCCTTATCTGGAATGACTCATGTTGGGGGTGGTGGTGACATGTTCATTAACAATTTTGTCAGGTGCACATATTTTAGAATAGGTGTTCTACTGATGTAAACACTTAAGTCAATGAAGTTTCATGTTCATCAAATAAAGCTATAATTAATGAAAGTTCAAATTCAAATGTGCAATTGCAAGAGATTACTGAAAAAAAAAAAAAACAGGTCTGGCAAAATGCAAGCCACCCCTGACTCTATGATCAACAGGATTGAGGTAAGTCACTCAGTCATGCTAATTCAGCCAGTTTTATTACTAGCTCTTCATTAACACTCACACTCTATCATTATGCAAATATCTCTGAAGAAAAAAAAAAATGTTCATTTCAAACCTGTTTTCTGGTTCTGGGGGGAAGTATAACACACATTTTTCAGATACCTAAAGGTAGCACTTATGAATATGTCACCACCAACAGCATTTTATGTGCCTTAACCGAACAGTTTCCCAACATTAGTGTGTCCCAACCTTTTTGTCTACCCGATTCTAACTTTGTCCTAATGCTGAAGTTCACTCCCTCCTGAGGAGGGGGTTTGACTTGATGAAATTCCTTCTATCCTTGATTACTCTATGATATTGCATTGCTTCGGAGATAATTTGCTGTATTTGAATCTCCAGTTTGGGGAACTGTATCGGCTTTCTGCTTGTGAATGTACAGCCTTTTGTCACAGAATAGGTATGTTTGGGATGTGAAGCCAATATGAAAAAGACAAGGAGTGGTGTTGGCTGCTTTTGGAAGAAAAGGAAGGTGCTGTGTGGAGGGCTGCTTCTGTGTAGACCTCAAGGCTTTTCCCACCAAACAACCTAATGTACCAGCCTTTTCCTCCCTCTGTTCACAGATATAGTGCTGTGTCATGTACCAGAGAAGAAAACACTTGAGAGTTCTGAGCATGGTAGATTAGAGATCAAGAGGTATTGCAAGACTTCAGAATATTGTTTCTCTACATAGTTGATTTGGGGAATAGTCAAATCAGAGGTGTTCCAACATTTTCAGTGTCAGTACGGAATCTGCAGAGATTTGCTGTCTCTACTCAGCGATGCTCAGGCAAGCAGTCAATACACAACCCGAAAGATGTGAGCCAGAGAGAGAGCATCAAGTCTTTATGAGCCTAGGCTGCATCCACCCAGATTCCGCAGCTCAGACTCTGCTCAAAGATCAACCTCTGTCTCGCTGCTGACTAGGGGAAGCAAAAGGACACATGAAGATCATTTGCTGCCAACTGGTTATCCCTAAAGCAATTGCAGTCCTGTACCCTACAAGAACTTTCAGCCCTCTCCAGCCCTTTTAGATCCCACGTCAGGTCACGAATCAGAAGGATCAGCGAATAAATCATGCACGTGTGGCTCTACTTCAATACAAAGTCATCCTTGACATCCTAAGGTGTTCCATTCCTGGAACTGCTAAGACATTGATTGATGCTAAAAACGCAATTCCTCTTCTGTTTGTGCCTTGAGACTGGTTGTGCCTATTACTCAGCACATTCAAAACTGAACAGGAACAGCAGAGCAGTAACAGCCCAAGTAATTCTGATTAGTGCAAAGATCAAAAATTAACATTTGATTTCCTCTCTGCATGTTTCCTTTCCTATACAAAATGAAAGAGAGTGTAACATTATAATTAACCATTCTGCTCACTGAACAACTACAGGATCAGGTTCAAAATTGACTTCGTTTTTAAGGAAGGTTTGAGGGCTCCAGACTTTCTTTTTCTGTAACGGGGAAGACAGGGACTGAAGTCTCGGCCTCAGTGAGCACAAGAACAAATCTTCCTGCTGTGTTGTGAGAATGTTGAGTAGAACTTTTTTTAAGACAGAAGGCCTGAATTATATGTGCAACAATGTTAAGCAAGCCATATGACTGAATCTATCATGGGGCACTACTTGGATAACCGCCCCCTCCCACGCACACATGTTTGCACGAATCCAAGGAATCTCCTTCCAACTCTGCATTTAGTTCTGTATATATTCATCTGGACACCCAATTGCCAAGTATTGTTATGTGACAGATATTTGAAGTTATTTGCCTCTTGAATTTGGCTGATAACGTTATTTAGCAAATATGTTTTTCACCTTAGACGTCATTAAGGAAAAGAGCCGGTTCTACTTAGGTAATGTTGTTTCAGCTTCTTAGGACACCATCATGCATAACGTACACACTCACTCTCCCCGTGCTCCCGGTTGAGAAGGACCAGGGCATATCAGTAAATTAAAAAAAACAAACAACCGAACATATCATTATTATAAAGACAAGATTAATGTGAAATGCTAGATACCTAAGCACGTGCACACATCTACTTCATTGCTCTGTGATCTCACTCCTCGCAAAAACAAACTGTTTAATTCTGATTTTTAAAGAGCAAAATCATTTGCTATATTGAAACAGCCCATTCATCACATAAAGCATTTGATTCTGTCACCTCAAGTACTTGTTAAATCACTTCCAGCTGCTACAATCAAGGGCTAGGTACTTCCAAGGTCTGACACTTTCTAAGCTCTATTACACCTTTAAGTATGATTCTTCAATCCAATTCTAGCCTTCATAATAATCAAGTGCCCACTCCACTTAACTCCAAGGAAACTGGGGAACCTGGAATTCTCCATATATGTCTATATCTGATTTTCAATCAGATCTCTTCAACCCAAGGCTGAAAGCTCCTGAATACCTGCTAAGTATTAAAATGGCATCAATTGCAACTGCAGCAGCGTAGCTAGTAGCGCTCCCATTATTAAGCTTTTTCCCAGGTCCAAAGCAGGGTATTTAGACTGAGGCTGAAATTAAATACACAAGGCAGAATTTAACTGCAAGCAGGCGCAGTGCTTGCTACATAAACAAACCCTGCCTGCTAATAAAACTTTGGTTATGTGAATCTTCACTAACCCCCTGCGCGTCGCTGAATTGTACTTTGTGCGCTTACAAACAGGAGTGTCACGCACACTGTAAACACTGAAATGCAGAAGCTGGTAAAAGTGTGCCTGTAACTGTTAGCATGTTGCTTGGAACGTTAACCTTGTGACTGAAACACTAATATGAGTTATTCCAAAGGAAGCAGCATTAAACTATAGGAATTTTTCCCATTTCTATTGCATGAGTTGGAAGAACATCTATTGGCCTCTTTTTTTTCTCTCAATGCATAAGCTCCTGCCCCCCTCAAGAGCGAGGCACTTACACGCATCATTGCACAGAGATTCTGGAGACTCTGCAACTGTTGGCACAACAGGAGATACACAGATTACTTGAATATCTCTGTCTCCTGCATCCTTGAACAGTGTCATCTGTATTTGCCCACTTGTGCAATCCTGTGGCTGAATAGCCCTGGCTGTGCTTTCTTTTTTTTTTCCTGAAGAAGTAGACGATGACATTTCTGTTATGACAGCTTGTAGAAGGAGATAGCAAAAAAGTGGGACAGCAACAGTTTTCCACAGATGCTGACTAAGCAATCCCACAGAATGTCGATGCTCCCTTCTTCTGATAGAAAAGGAAAATACCCACATTTGGCCTCCCTTTCTCCAATGCCAGTTAGTAAACTGCTGAAATATTTATCAGTTTAAAGAAATAAAATAAAATTTCCCAAATCCTAAAATACCCCTCACTAGAGCAGCACAGAGCAGACCTTGTGTAGCTCCACTTCCTGTGGTTCCACGTACCGTGTTTGAGTTCCTTCCATCTAGCAAGGAGAAAGTTTAATCTTTTTCTTGTGTCTGACTTTCCTCCAACACTCAGGTATTAATCCTCTAGGGACTAATAACACTGAAGTTCCCGCTTGCAGTCTTTCCATGAAAGGAATGCCCATGAGACTCTCTTTTTTTAAATTTGTAGGGACAGGAATTGTCCCTATAACTGCTCCTTTGCAAGATGGTTAAAATTAGACAATGTATTCCATAGTTATTAGTGGGCGCAGACAGAGAGAGAGGAATTCAAAAACTTGTTTTTCAGAAGATCACCTTTAGAAGGGCCAAAACATACTGACATACAGAAGCATTTTTATTTGGTTATGGATAAGAGTGCAACAGATTTTTTTTGTTTAGTGTGCTAGGTATGCTATTTGGAACACTTCAGGAAGATTTCTGTTATTTGCCCTGCACAGTTTTGTTTGGGGCATTTTGTTGTTTTTTTTTCAAACTCGCCATTTCAAAAGAACAGATTTTTATTTCCTTATGATAAAATCTTCAGGTTCTTCCAACACAATTCATTTAGTTGCCTAAACACTCTTGGATGGACTTAAAAATGCTTCATATGATCAGATCTGATGTTTAAAGAAAGTGGACTGTTGCCCTTATTTTCAAAAAACCCACTCCTATACTCTACTCAAAATATATTCAGATTGTCTGTAATATTCAATCCGCAAAGCTGAATATACAAAGCAAACGCATACCAGCTAAAATTCAAAATGATGAAGAACACTATCATTATTTAATTAAAAGCTTCCTGTGTTCTGCCAGAAAGTCACCCAAAGTACTTTTAAAGCAGGCATATAAAATAAAGCACTTAAGTTGGGTATTTTTTTCCGAACAATTTTTGTTCAACAGTCTGCTTCTGCTGAAAGGGGCTGTGACTTCAGGAGAGGCAGGAATACTTTCAGTGTCCCTTTAATCCTTTCAGATCAGGAGTTAGAAATTGCAGATGTGGCATGCCTCACTGTTAACGGGCACTAAAAAAGTTGTTTGATGACAGCAGAGAGAAAGAGAAGCCAGGAATACAGACACCATAAAGTCTAGATGAGAAGAGCTAAGTTTTGACACAGATGCATTGATTGCTGCCCTGAAAGAAAAGGAAAAGACAAAGCACTATTGCTTTTTCTACTCTAGTAAATGAATAAATAGAAGATGACAGAAAGTCTTTTGGATGTTTATGAATGTCAGATACTTTTAAGTGGGTGCCTTTCCTTGTCACTTAACGTTCAAGAGCCACATAAAACCACACTTATGCTCAGTCGTTTGGCTAGGAATATAAGGCTTAGCTGACTTATAACTTCAATATTGATTAGATATAAATGTTAAGGTTGTCTTTTCTTTTAAAACAGCCCCCTCTTGCTAGCTTATCCATTATCTTTGTATAGTTCTCCCACCGTCTGTGTGTATTAAACAGATTAACAAGCAGAATTGTAAATTAGTCCCAAAAGAAACCCTTTCAAACTCTGTTTGGGGTGGTTGTTTTCTTTTTTTTATTAATATTATTTTCAATTTTATTTTCCTTTGTTTGTTTGATTTTGTGGGTTTCCCCACCACCACCCACCCAATCCCCCCCAAAAGTGCCTGTAATGCGTGTGTACAAATCCATTTCTCCATGAGGTTTTTGCAAACCAAGCATTATAGTATTTTGCTGGTGCACGAAAACAAAACAATCTAACAAGAAGTGAAAGCAACTAATCCTTTCTAACTAGAGATGCAAATTTTGCTTTCTAAGCACAAGAAGTAACTGATCAGAAAATCATTACTGTTTCCCGTACTCACTTCCATCGTTTCATTTGAGCTAAGATGTAAATTAACTCTTTAGTGACGATTCACAGACCGAGCAAACAGGTCCTAATGAAAACAGGAGTAAGCATCAAAGGCCAGAAAGTCTGTAAGAAGATCAAACAGCTGGAGCAGCTGTTGTTTGGGAAAACTGGTTACGTGGTTCTAATTCTAACACAATAGATGGGAAAATCCAGAAAGAAACTAAAACGCGGTTTATACTAGTAAGGAGTTAAAGGTTTCCTGCTTGTAACAGTGAACTGTGTTATTGCTAATTAGGAAAAAGAATTACTTTTATCTCCTTCCCCTGATGCCAAGCAGGCATAGTTCAGCTGCACCATTCAAATCATTCTCTGTCGCTGCTTCCCCTCCCCTCCCACACTTCCAATTCTCTCATCTGCATGAGTAGATTCTTTTCTTTTTGCCACTCAACCTCTTTTCGGCAGTGTTTCTATATCAATAGCCTTATATGAAAATTAAATCCCACTGAAGAGTTAGACGTCTGGGTAGCTGCAGTCATTTCCAAACCAGTTCAAAAAAAATTGTCAAGCTAACAAAAAATAACCACTGAACCAACTAACAACAAAACCCACCCCTCCAGAGCCCCACCACAGCCAAAGACCTCATATTAGTGACAGTTTTAGACTAAGGAGAGATGTTTACAAGGTTTTCCAGGGGCTAGAGACAAAGCTCCAGACCAGCTGAGGTCCTGCTCAGCTATCTTGTTTCAGAGCATCATAACATTACGAAAGAGTATTAAATGTACGGCGGGATGGTAGGATGAACTCTCCAAAGTCATATTACTGTTTTTGCTTCCCAATAATTTCCTATTACAACATGTCTTGGACTAATTTTCTTTGCTTCAAGTTTCTGTGACTAAGAGATCAAGTAAGCTGCATTTTTAAGTTGGTGTCCCCACCCTCCCTCTGTCACTGTGGGTTGAAGTTCAACTACATACAGTAGAGAAAGGGCAAGGCAGGAGCTCAGAAGTGACATGGCAGGTCTGGCTGCTTGCCATGGACATGAGAGATTTGGGGGTGGGGGTCAAAAGTGATGACAAAGTGTTCGTGACAAACACCGCTTGCTGGCGATACTGAATTGAGAGGCAGAAAAAAAATCAGTTAAAGATTTGTGAAAGAATTTCGTAATAGTAAGATATCAACATAATAAAATAGCAAATTAAATTCAGTGCACATGGTGAAAAATAAGACATCCTCTCATCTCACAGTGACTGTATGCTAGCTATTACCATTAAGAAACAGAATCTTGGAGCTATTTTAGCTAGTTCTGTAAACATGCCGCCTCAGAGCTTACTAGTGATCAAACAAGCAGACAGTGTTAAGAACGAGTAAGAGAGGAACTGCTAACGAACCAGAAAATGTTGTCATGACGCTGCATAAATCCACTACGTATTCATATCTCAAATCATCTGTGCATTTCTGATCTCCTCTCTCAACAAGGGCGTAAGAGAATTAGAAAAAAGCTGTGACAGGAAGGCAATAAGGAGCAGCAAAGGTTCCACAGCTTCTATTCAAAGAGTATTTCAATAGGATTCTTCATAAAGGAAGAGGTGGCAGAAAGAAAGGAAACACCACGAGAGGCACAAAGTGACCAGGCAATGATTATTCACAAATCCTCAGTTTGAGCTGAAAGATTGAATGAAGCTTTTTCCTTTTTGCCCCTTCCCACAAGACAAGCTGCCCATTGGCACAAGACATTGGGTTTGGTGTGTTGTTTTTTTCTTTCTTATAGAATCACAGACTGGTGGGGGCTGGAAGAAACCTCTGGGGATTATCTAGTCCACCTCCCCTGCTAAAACAGGTTTACCTAGAGCAGGTTGCACAGGAATACATCCAGGTAGGTTTTGAAAGTCTCCAGAGAAGATTCCATAACCTCTCTGGGCAGCCTGTTCCAGGGCTCCATCACCCTCATAGCAAAGACATTTTTCCTTACACTTAGGTAGAAATTCCTGTGCTCTAGTTTGTGCCCATTGCCTCTTGTCCTATCACTGGGCATCACTGAAAAGATACTGGTCCTATTCTGTTGTCACTCACCCTTCAGATATTTATAGCCTTTTCCTGTAAGAGAGATGCTCCAGTCCCTTAATCATATTTGCAGCCCTCATATTGTAGCTCTGGTCTCTCTCCAGCAGTTCCTTGTCTCTCTCGAACTGGGGAGCCCAGAATTGGAAACAGTACTCCAGATGTGGCCTCACTAGGGAAGAGCAAGCAGGGAGGAGAATCTCCCTCAACCTGCTAGTCACACTCTTCTTCATGCACACCACAATATCATTGGTTTCTCGGCTTCAATAGCACACTGCTGGTTCATGGTTAACTTGTCTGCCAGGACTCGCAGGTCCTTCTCCACATAGCTACTTTTCAGCAGGTCAGCCCATAACCTATACTGGTGCCTGAGGTTATCCCTTCCCAAGTACAAAACTTGCAACTACGCTTGCCCTTGTAGAACTTCATTAGATTCCTCTCCGCTCAACTCTCCAGCCTATTTAGGCCTCTGGTGTGCCAACCACCTCTCCCAGTTTCATAGGAGGACACTTCTGCTTACATTATTTTGTCTAAACCTTCTAAACTCTTATGTCATCACCAGGCAGGGGCTATTAAAACAAAGATGCACAATCTCAGACTCACAAAGACCTGAATCAGCTGGGAGGGTAAAACAGGGGACCCGTCAGTAAGTGATTTATCATTCATGGCCACTGCCACGGGTCAAACATCAGGCCACAGCGAGCCTCCATTATTAGTTAAGAATGAGATTCCCAAATACTCATGTATGTTTTCTGAAAGTTGTATCACATGTGGATTATATGAAAATAGGCATGTGTTAGCAAAGACTATGCCAAACTGCCAAACACTATGAAGTCTTAATGCTTCATTGAAGTTGGGAGAGAGAGGATAGAATGAGTTAGAAAGCGTCTTCTAGAGCAAGTTTTGTTTATTAACACAGATTTGGAGTGAAGGAGTCCATAACTTTACAGACAGAAGATCATCAAGGTTTTCAGACCTTCCACTGCACAAACTGGTGGGACATGCCATATGAAAACCACAAAAAAAGGCCTACTGTCCCATACTATGAAAGATGTTCTGATTTGGTAACATGCTGCAGTGCTGTAACTAACAAACTACACTGCAATACAGAAAATCTGGGGCGTAAGTTCAGAAATATTAATAAAAGGCTAGAACAGTGCTATGAAGGGTGACCTTGGAGAAGGAACAATCAAATACTAAGTTAAAAAAATGGGTTTGATCTTTTGATCAGTGGACAATGGACATTGTCAATTCATAACACTAATTCTTTCCTGTGTTCAATATGCATTAGACTTTTTAGTATAAACTGTATTAACTAAGCAATCTGCCAAAGAGAACTAAGAGACAATGACTTCAGCAATGCTTTGCCCTCTGAGTAGAAAGGGAGGGGTGCAGACCTACCTGTCCTGCTACAGAGCTAGTGGAACACGCACGAGCCACCTCCCTGGGACATCGCTTTGTGCCTTAGATTCTCTTTTGCAGAATAAAGTTAATTATAGAGCAGAGTCCATTGAACTGCACTGATGAAAAGCAAGGCATTAGAGATCAAAACCAGACTAGAACTGCAAACACAGTTCCATCATCTATGACAGTTTTGCTTTGGACCTCAACTTCAACCTTCTCTCCTTTCTACCACGTGTGCTGGACAAGGATATTAAACGACTCCACAAGCTTCAAGAAGGCTCAGATACAAACCTGAAGGTGAACTTTCTGGCTCCAGGCCCTTCTTTTGCCTTTAAAGCTCGTTTCAACAGCAGTCTCCTGCACATGGTACCTTCTCACTGAAGTGCATATTTTCCCAGGTAGTACCAAGCACTTCAAAGCACACTCCCCCTGTTTCTCTACCGCTCATTGGCTTCGCTAGTATTATGTCTGGCTTCTATTCCAATACGACATCAAAAGGATATATGTATATTTTAAAGAATTATAGCTAGAGCTGTGCAAAACTTGCCTCACAAGCCCCAAACCTTTAGTAGCAGGTTTGTATCTTCACCTTGCTTTGTATTTTCCTTTTCATGCTCTGTGTTAGGATCACAGAAAGACTGTTGATAGAAAAACTCCAATTATCCCGAACAAAACCAGGACACTTTAAAGATTCAGATAATGAATGATGTCCTTGGCGTTCACAGGCACTGGGGAGACTAACTTGTTTCAGTTAAGAAGGAATGCCAAATAATCACACAAAAAAATACACGCTTGAAGTTTGTTATATGCTTGGTCTCCTTCCTTCTTACTCTGTCTGATGTAAATTCCCTCAAGTTCTCTCATTCTTTCCAAATCATTTGCATGACTACTCTTCCTCCCTGAAACAACGACGCAAAAGAACGCCCCACCACACAAAACATCAACATCACATAAACCATTTAAGAAGTTTTAAAACATACACTTGACATTTTTGAGTTTAGGGATGCAAGTGGATTTTTATGCTGAAGTTGTTTACCTGAAGGTACTTTAGGTGCCCCCATTACTGGGTCACCACGCAGTAGCTACAGCTCTCAATCTTTCATGCACTCCTCAATATCCCATGGGAAGTCAAGAAGTGCTATTATCTATGGTTTATAATTAGGAAAATGAAGACGAGAAAATCAAAAAGTGTGGTTTCCAAAAGTACTTCAGATCCTAAATCACTCAACCCTCATTACAAGCAGCACTGTGCTGTGCTCCTGGAACGGTATGGATAAGCCAGCAGCCTTTTCTACACTGCTCGCTGGCACATAGCAAAGTGCTCCTCTGGGGAGCAACCTACGTGCGATTTCTGGTAAAAAAAAAATGTTAGACGTGTTTACATATCATTACATCTGAACCAGAGGCGCCTTTCTGAGAACAGCAGACTGTTTTCAGGCCTCAGTTTGAAATGTTTACAGTGTCACACTGTGTGACGGCATTCCTACTAGCTCATGATCCTGGCACCATTCTGGCTTTCCGCTGCAGAAAAATCCTGCTAAGTGGTCCTTTGAGTTTGTAAATGCCATTTAGGCCACTGTAAATGCAACACAAGTGTTCTTGAAAATTTCAGATTTGCACAGCGTTGGCTGTGATGCAGGTTACTTCAGTCTCCAGAAGCCATGTCCTAACTGAAGAACCATCCTCAGACAGATCACATTCACGCGTCAGTGCACAAATGTCTGTGTGTATGTACTCACAGGTATATAGTATCAGGTTACTTCTGCCTCTGTTTATTGCTTAAAAAATTCAGAAGGCAGGTATTGATAGGCAATCATGGCTTGTTTGATGCATTTTAATGTACTGACAATTACCAAATACCAGTGTAACTTGAAGCTTACCCTTTTTTTTTTCCTTTCTTCCTTCTTTCTAACAAACAGGAAGATACTTAGCTACCAAAAAAAAAACCAACCACCAAACAAAAAACCAAGAAAAGCAGTAGAACGTAAAAACTGTTCCCTCTTGCTGGTATTTTATAGATAAGGCACAGAATGATTGATCATGCACTGTAATGACGGATAAGGACAATTGGCTGAAAGGTCAAAACTATTAAGTAAATAGTAAAAAAAAAAAAAAAAAAAAAAAAAAAAACCGA